>PVJL010002982.1:0-173633 GCA_004026885.1 Lyroderma lyra
GGGGTCAGCGCGGGGTTCAGCGCGGGGGGGTCAGCACGGGGGGATCAGCGCGGGAGTCAGCGCGGAGGCCGGGGGAAGGCAGGCATCGGTGTAAAGCCGGTGATTTCCTAGTTTGATAATGTTGTTTCACTCTATTTAATAATGACCAGTGACTCCTGACCACGACTGTG
Source organism: Lyroderma lyra (assembly GCA_004026885.1). NCBI lineage: Eukaryota > Metazoa > Chordata > Mammalia > Chiroptera > Megadermatidae > Lyroderma > Lyroderma lyra. The sequence continues at coordinate 171 of PVJL010002982.1, forward strand.
TGTTGTACAAAAAGACCTAGGAGAAGGAAACATCGAAGAGAAAAACAGGAGGCCAGGCTTTAAAACTGAAATTGTTCTAAGAGGCAGAGAGCCAAGAGTCCAAGTGTGTGGTGATAGGCTTCAGGAGGCCGTTGGCTTGGTGAAAAGGGGAGGCAAGCATAGCTGATCGTTTGCTAGTATAAATGAAAAGGGAAAACATATTTATAATATTAGAAGAGGACAGATAATGGCAGAGAATACCTATCACCACTATCCCCTTGTAAAAAAAAAAAAAAAAAAAGTTCATTGTAGTTCCTCTTTTTATCACATAGATTTTTTTTTTTTAACATTTGTCGTCATGCTGTGGCTACCATTTTGGCAAATGTCCATGAATGTGTACATCTTCATACGTGGAAAGAAGATAAAGAAACTCCGATCTTGCAAAACAAAACATTATGTGTTTGAAGAAAGGAAGACATAAACAGAGGAAAACATACGCCGATAAGTAAAGATTAATATAAATCAAGCACCAGAGAGGGTCCTACAGTCTATACACAGGGCAGTAGATAACTATGAATCATAACCTCTACGCCAGCCCAGCCGTCAATCGATCTCTAAGCACCAGCCCGTTGGCAGCTGCCAGGCTGGCTCGCAGTCCTGAGGGGGATTCTTCTGAAACAGAGACAGAGAGCCCCGATGGAGCTGGCGAGTTTATACATTCACAGACAGCAAAACCACAGCCGACGGGGTCAGTTCCTCACATCCCTGACCCCTGGAAGGAGCCACCCCTAAACCACAGTTGAGCATCTTAATAGTTGGGAGCTGAACCCAAACGAGGGCGGGATGGAAAGTCTCGGGCCTGGCAGAACTAAGGAGATGGGTGAGACACTGCCTCCTAGCAGCCACTCGCAAGACTGGAGGAGAACAGGAACTGGCCTTGTGGCCGCTCCTCTCCACGAGGTTGCGTGGTATCGCCGCACACCAGAACCTGGTCCAAACCGTGCTTGTGTCTTCCCTACGTGGCCACAGTGGAGATGAGCAAGATGGTCAGGGTGCCATGGTGGAGCCACACCTCATGCCAGAGGCTTTTCAGTTTACTCATCCCTTTCTTCAAAACCTTCTTTGCTAAATAGTTCTTATCCCATTATCTCCAAGAAGAATTATTTCTTCACAAAGATAAAAAATCACACGACTGGTTGCTTTTACTTAACCAAGACACTGACACCTTGATTTTCTCATGTATGACGACTTATTAAATCCCTATGATATGACATCTCCTGTTAAAGGAGTAAATGAGTGTATTTTCATACCTTTGTCAATGCGAAATGATCAAACCTCTGTATTAATGGCTCACATCAAAGACACTCATCTAAATCACATGACATGAGGAGCCATATTCAAATAAAAAGAGAAACTGTTAACAGTTGAAAATAAGAACAGAAGACGTGTGTGCAGAAAGAGCTACTCATCAAAATCACCCACTCAGCATTTCCTGCAGAGGGAAATGCAGAACAGTTTGAAATGAATGAACAGCTCAATGAGCAGGCAAATGAGAGCGATTAGAAAAACACATTCTCTTACATAAACACAGAAATATGTAAAATAAAGTGTATGTGCGTTTTATCCTCATTCAGTTAGTTTTCTTTAATGGATTCTGGCTTTCTGGCTATTTTTTAGACTCAGTATTTTAAAATTAAAATTCTTAGGTTGACTTATTGATCCCTTAATTACCTTCACTCATTTCTGTTTCCAATACTAAATGACAACAAAAATATAAATCTTTCTGCTTGACTCCAGATCCACCACTAAAGGAAAATACAAGGAAAACGAAGAGAATGTGTGCACTTCTTTAGTCAGGGTTCACCAGAGAAACACCACCATTAGGATATACTCATATAAATAGTGTGTGTGTGTGTGTGTGTGTGTGTGTGTCATATATATGAGGGCTGCGTGGAAAGTATCCAGCCATATAATATGATATAGAGAGAGAGAAAGAGAGGGACAGAGCCAGAGACAGAGAGTAGGGATTTATTATAGGAAATGGCTCACATGATTATGGAGGCCAAGAATCCCACAACAATCTGCCTTCTGCGAGCTGCAGAACCAGGAGAGCTGATCATTCATTCTGAATCCAAAGGCATGAGAACTGAGAGCTCTGATGTCCAAGGACAAGAGAGGTGGACTTCAGCTTGAGCACTTTGGGAAAATTGAGTACCACTGAGTCACCATGGAGAAAGATATAATGAAAAGAAGCAAGGTAAGATAAGATTATAAAAACTTGTCTGAACTGAAGAATATCTTATAGAATATAGCAGAATGTGTTCACTGGCTTTAATATATTTCATCTCTGCTTTTGCAAAGTCACACGAAAAATCAAATACTAGCGCAGTATTTGGGATTTCTATTCTGTTAGCTTCAGAGAAATAAGCAAGGCAGGATATTTTTTATACTTAATGATGTCATGATGGTCAATTTAAATAAAGAAATATCTCTACAAACATACGATTGTGCTATTGTCTTACTAGAACCAGTTATCATTATTAGCTAACTTAATTCTGAAGCTACTCTGAATGGAAGCAGTGAATTTTAGGAAAACTCACACGGAACAGACAGAGTTTGTTTTTCCTCAGGAGAATTCTATCTCTAGTCTTCAGTCTCTCAAGGCTTGAATAATTAGTATAAATAGATAGCTTGCATATTGAGGCGCTTTGGAATCAAACGTTTTTTGAAGATTTTTGTTACTGGCGATAAGAGAAGAAAGTACATTTCTTCTGCTGCTTTTAATGAGACATTTAATTTTTTTTTTTTTTGAAAAGAAGAGTATAGTCATGTGTGCTCACAGGCAAAGGTTTATTGTTATATATTTTAGAAAAGACATGAAGGAAGAAAGGTTATTTATTGCATTTTTACTCGTTTTAGTTCAAAAACGTAAAAACTACTTCTGTAAAAATGAAAACTTTGAAATTGAAGGTACGAGATTCATTACGTTGGTCATCTCGCCCCTTAAGCAGTGCATTGTTTTGCAGATCTTATGGGGATAATACAATGGCATCGGAAAACAGGCTAAAATATTCCCGTGTCTTCATTTTTCTCCTCTTCATCTTTCTTCATTGTGATACTCTTGCCTATTCCATTCTTTCGTTTTCTCCTCATTTTTCTTTTCTTGTTACACTTCGAGACCATATTATAAAGGTATTTTCAATGACAGACGAGCCACATGGAGGCCAGCCTTATTTCTCCGTGCAGAGGGAACCACCCTTGAGGGAACAACCCATTCCAGTCACATCTCCACGCTGTGACTCAACCAAGGAGCAGGCAATGAGTGGGCCCTTCTCAACAGAGAGGAACCGACTGCTCCTTCGCACACTGTGGGGGTGATCCCCACAGCTGCAGTCCTTGTATTCACGCAGCCACCTCGTTTCTCTGGCGGTAACATTAAGTTGATACTATCGTGGGAAAGAAATCAACTTCGGTTGGTCAGGAAGTCTAAGGTCTCTCATGGGAAGATAGAACACAGACAAACTGCTATAGTTTTCATGACTGCTTTGCTGTCATGTATTAAACGTCTTTAAAAGAAAATCTAAATTTGAAAATGACTAAAGGCCACTTAAACAGGGTTAAGTATTTTAAAGTGTATGAAATTATAGGGCAAATAGAATTCAAAAAATAAATATATATCATTATAATCTGGTATTTCAAGAGGCTCTTAGAATCTTATTTAAAGTCTATCCATTTTAAAGCATCAGAGAAAATAAAAGCATAAAGGAAAATTTTCATTTGAATCATTTGGCCTACAACAAGCAAGGAGATTGAACAAAAGAAAAGAATTTAGGCACCGCCTTAAAGCAATGACAAATTCTTCCTAAACCACAGAAGACAAGAGAATTTAAAAGATTGATAACTCTCAATGTGGTATAAATCATCTTTTCCATCTATCAACCTAGACCTATCTATCTATATCGTTACTGAATAAAGTATCATTTTTCTGACAGGCTGTTGCTCTTAGCAACAAGTCATCCTGATATTTCTTTGATTATAACTAAAGAGCAATATCCATTCTTGTTACATGGGTGTAAAGTATAATTTAAAGCTCATTAAAAGTGTAGCAGGTGTTCACGTTTAAAGTGCAAAAAAAAAAATGGAGGAAAGAATTTCTCTATGGCTGAGCTGTCAGTGCTCTAAAAGCCTAATTTATTTTGCATAACCTTTTAGCAAATAGACATGATTATAATAGAGAGAAGAGAAATGGAAACAATATATGCAGGAAAGTAAAGGGACTTAGCCTTTTGATTTGACCTTGATTCCCACCCTTTGAAAATATTACAGTCTTTTAACAATTGCAGCTTTGACATATAACACACCTGCCTTCCCAGGAGATAGAAGTTCTTCAGACATTTCCTTAGTATAAAAGCGGCTCTAAAGTAGAAAATGAGTAGGTGCATAAACTGAAGCAGAGTCAGTTTATATTCATTGCAAAGCTGGGAAGAGAATGAATGTTCAATCGTCCAGTCCTTCCATGGGTTCGTTTTTCATGTGCAAAGCTCTCACTGTGCTGAGAGAAAATTCAAATTCGAATTCAAAAGCAAGTAAAAGTCTAGCAATTGGGACGATTTCTCAATACCTTCCATTGTTGGCACAAATTAGGCAAATGGTGAGAAAAAGTCCTAAGTACATCAGATCTAAACAGGGAACTGAAAAAAAAGTTATAACTGTTAACACAATGACACCATTTGCGCTGCGAATTTGCATTGCCCTTTCAACCAGCAACTCTAATGAAAGCCCAGGGCTGTTGGAGCTCACTGGAGTTTGAATAATTCAAGGTATTAATATTTTTCTGCTTTTAGGAAAAGGAAATGACTATGCTTTTTTAAAAGGCCGGGACAAGTGAAAGGGAAGTTGTGGTATTTAGGAAAGAATAGTGAGACATAAAACACATCTTAATTGTAATAGAATTCTAATTCTTGTTTCTGGGATTTAATCTGTTACTAAAATTAATTTTTGAAATATAAAAGGGAAATATTCACAGCAGTGCAAATAAAAATCTGCAAGTAAAATCCCATATCATCTCAACAAAACCCAAAACGGGCTGAGGAAGGATGGAAAGCAGAAGTGTGCGAACGACCTCCACGTGCCCAGTACGTCGGGGTGGAGGGAAAGGTCAGGGATACTGCACTGCTCGCTTCCTTTCCGAGACAAGAAGTTTACATTTAAACACAATTCGAATTACCGAAGAATTAATAATAGGCACTTGCTTCCTTTTTCCACCAAGGCCGTGGGAGAAACTGGTGTGTTCGAGAACATGAAGTTGCTATCACATACGTGTCTAAGAGTTGAGTCCAGAGGTTCTAAAAATGTATTTTTTTTTTTGGCTAGACTAATAAGCCAATAATGTGCCTAAAAATAGGCATTTATATACCACTGAACAAGTAGGTCTTGTAACATGGGGGCTGCAGGCCAAAGTTGAGAAAGAATTGCTCCTCCCCGTCCAGCCCACTAGAGATGATGGACCTTGTCCTACGTCGCCACAAGGCCCGCTTTTAACCAAGGCTGCTGCTTAGCTTCACACGGCTCCGGGCTTTTCTTTTACTTGCTTATCCTTAGTGGGTGTCTGAACTTCTCACTCTTAACACAGCACAAAGTGTTTTTTATTTATTATTATCAAGTCCCAATCGTTTCATTCTTGCTCCGCAATCTTTTTGCACATAGAAATTAATAAGTAAATATTTGCAGAACGGCATTGCATTTCGGTCATGACAACCCGAAAGCAGTATGTCAAATACTGCACCATCCTGGGTCATCTAGCTCTGCAACGTTTAAAGATGATACAGTTCCATATTCTTTCATGGGAATTTGTAGGATCATTTGACTTCAGGCAACGTGTACTGCCGTGGCCATTTTTACACTTCATTGTACATGAACTTCAACCCTTTTGTCCTATTGTGAAATAAACACAAAATGTACTTAAAATTGCAAACCACAAAACTAACTCTCTGCAGCAGATACTTATTAGTGTGTGTTTATCAGAAGACAGTCTGGCACGGAGGTTTCTCTTCGACTTCCTGCCACCTACAACGACAGGATCACACAACTACCCTCCCAGGGTTCTCTGCACATCTTAACCTGTGGTCCCCCAGTACTGCTATGAGAGATCTGCATTGTGAATATGCCAGTGAAGTATGAGGGCTATCCAGAAAAAAATCCAGGCATAAATACCTCTGTTTTTCATTTTACATGGCTGATACTTTCCGGACAGCCCTCGTAAAATGTGCCCTCTAAAAGTAATCTGCAAAACAGCAAAATGGGTTTGGAGGTTGAAACTATACGCTGAGAGACAAAGCTCTCACAGAGGATTAATAATTCCAATTGCTTTATAATGATGTTAATGAGAAATCAGGCCTTCAAAAATGTCAAAAGTTTATTGAGAAGCTTTATTGTAATTGAAGTAGGGATAGTTATATTTCATTATGACATGTTTTGGGCCACCAGAATTATAGTATACTTCTCTTGAGGGCCATCTCTTTTATTTGCTTTAAGATAGAATAAGAAATCTTTCATCATAACAGTACTAGTAAGTAGGCTACTTATATAAAATACATCAATGTGTCCCCAAACTATCATTATAAGTAAAGGGTCTCCTTAGATTGTACGGTGGAGGCATATTTAATTATTTACCAGTAGTAGTTTGCACTAGATGTACTCTGCTTCTCTTACCCAGTTTCTAAAATTACTTTTTTCCCCTAGTCTATAAGTAGTACATGCTCATTAAATAAATTTTCTAAATACAGGATGATAATGTCTATATCCCTGAAGATAATGCTTAGGGGACTGGGAAATTGCAGTAATATACAAATTCAAGGCTTTATAGTAGGCAAAATGGCCCCTGCATTGAAGTACAAGCACTGTCTTTTGACTCCAGCCTTTATATATAGCATCAAAGGGAAATCAAAATGAAAAAGTGGTAAACAAAAGGACTCCAAGCCTCCCACTACAAAGGAAATACAACATTTTTTCACTAATACCGAAACTCCTGCAGTCTAATAAAATAGTGGATCTGGGTAATAACTTTCAACAGGTAGGAAAGTCATGAGGCAAAATTTTGGTGATGAATTTTATAATAATGAATCACACAGTTATCCCCTGAAGCCATGATTAATCCTATGATCACAATAAAGTAAAATGTGACCAGAGGGACACAAGAGAGAGGACAAACGTGACATAAAGAGGACTTAGATGCAACTGCTGCACATGAGGACGAAATGCCCTTCTGTATCCCTCAGGTCTGTGTAAGAACAATATTTTGATGGGAAGGGTAGAAGGGTGGCTGACAAAAGCAAAAGAAGGGTGGCCTTGATCCCAGCGCGTGGCTCAGGGATCTGCAAGCCTCGCCGAGAGGCCCTGTGTCTAACCTGCCACGTGCAGTGTGGAGACCCACAATGGCTGAAGAACATTTGTAATGCGGTGGTCCAGCCTCCAGCCTGATGAAACTCGTGGATGCACTAACATGTGGCGAGAAAAAAGCCATGCCTTCCTGAGCCGTGAGCCTCGTTGGATCAAGGGGCAAGGGGAAGGTAGTTGCCCACAGGTGTGTAGAGAGCCTAGGAATCAGTTGACACCATTAAAGTCCCTCCACCCATGTTTTGTACAATGAAAGTTCGATTTCTATTTAAACAATCTATTTGTTTAAATTAACCATTGATTTCTCAAACAAGCCTCTGTCAATGACTTTTGGCTAGCGTTTGCATGTTTGCTTAACTCAGACACAAAAAACATGTCTGTGTACAGGAGGAAACCTTTTACTTATTAAAGAAAAAAAATACCCACAAGTATATTAACAGAGATCAAACAGTACATTTAGGATGAAGCCAATTCACAGGCTTCTGGAGTGTGTTTTTATCAACTGTTATTCTTTCGGGTCCTTCACTTTTTTTGTCTTCGTCTCCAACCCTTGCCACACTTTCTTTCCTTGTAAATGCCAGTGGATTCTCTATTACACGCAACTGGCTTCTGCTTTACCTCCAAACTGAACTTTTTAGTCCACAGTTCCCTTCTGTTTAAAGTTCTCCCTCTAGTTTCCTTGCTGTTTGATGAAGTCTAAAGCAGTCCTCCATATTGTCCTCCCTCAAGATACAGGCTCTTAATTGCAAGTTGGGATTTTCCTTTCTTTTTTCCAACCAGCAAGCTATCACCCTAAGGGAAGACGCAAGGTGTGACGTAGCCCTTCTTTTTCAGACTTCTTCCAGACCTGCCCATCTTTTGCCCTTCATTTGCCCTCTAGCCGTCCTACTCTCAGCTACACGCTTTCAAAAAGCAAAATCCCTACTTGGGAGATGACCCAGTCCGTTCTCTATATCCAGGATGATGGAGTCATAGCGTAGCCCTCATCTGCTGCCCCACGGAGTTCTGGATGTAACAGGACTATTAATGGTGGCCATGGCGATAGGACACTGTGTGTGGAATGCTGGGCAGCGAGGTCCACACCTCATTTATCCTTGCGGCACCCTCAGGCAGGCTATAGGATTTACTCAGTTTTGCAGATAAGGAAACTGGAACTTCGTAGAGTCTAGTAAATTGCTCAAGGATTTGACCCTAGGTCAACCTGGCTCTAATCTCCCATGTTTGCAGATTCCCCTACCACCACTCCCACCCATCGCACACAATCCACCCCCACCCCCCATACAGGCTACCTAGGACAGTTGGCTTATTCTAAGCAAAACAAACAGTGTTGTGTACCCTGAAGGTAATCACCCTGAAAACCTGTATTCAGGCCACCAGTCCTAGATCTGGAAACCTACACCTCACGTCCAGCTTCCGTTTGTCCCTTAGAACACCATATGGGGCTTGGCTTGCCTCACGTGCTCTCAGACATTCTTACTTTACAACCTGGGTGGTACCCTCTCTCCATGGGAAGCTAGCATACTGACACCCAGGGGATCCAGGGCCAGGCGTGTGTACGGGAGTGTCCAGATTCATCACATGAAAGCACTCAGAATAGGTTTGTGCTGCTTTCCTTAAAACCAGCTGAGAAAAGTGACCTTTAGCATTGATGTTTGCAGTTAAATATTCTATTCATCCTGTTTTCAGTCATTCCTTTTCGTAATAACACTGCTCTCTGCCAACCCCCTCTGGCTACCTTTACTCAATGACCTTTAATGGTATATCATTGGAAATTAAGTCTTTAAATGCCAGTAAACCAGACAAAGCGCATTATTCTAATTGCAGATAATTTCCTAAGCACAAGGAAATGAATCACTGCATTCTAACTTACACCAAGACCATAACACCTCATTTCCTCAGGTGTTTTTCTACTGTTCAGAAAATTACTTGAAAATGAAAAACATGATCACAGGAGAAAAAAAAAAAGAAGTAAGATCGCAAGAATAGTCACTAAACAAAATTTTAACATTACAAAATTTTATTTTGAATACATTGCCGTAAGTGTTTCCCATGTCACTGTCTACTGTTTGGAAATATTTTAATGAACATATAATTTTTCATCAAAAATAATTACTACAGCTTACTCAACTGTTTTGCAGGTTGCTTAGTATTTAGGTTGTTATTTTTGTTTGTATTGCTATACATTTATGTAATTATGAATAACTTTTATTTATAGAGCAACTTCTGTGTTTAGAATCAGATTTCTAATTAAAAAATAAATAGGTAAATTGTTACATTTTTAAAAGACATTACATATTTGAAGATTTTTGATGCTAAAGGCGCTATTTTTCCCTAGTTAAAATGTGTGTGTGTGTGTGTGTGTGTGTGTGTGTGTGTATGCAATGATTCAGGCCATTCAAAATGAGTTACAAGTTCAGAAATCATTACTTAGGTTTTTGGCAAAAAGAAGTGATTAATGTTATGTGTACCTTAGAAGATGTGTTAAGGGTGTCAGATTCTGAGAAAGAACTGAGTCCACATTCCTCATCCACATTTATTTTCACATTTACACAGACAAGGTACTTAGCATATTTAAATCTTTCTAATGTCTGAAATGTGAATAAACTATCCCATAACTGCGTTTCAAGTAGTAAGTGATGTAATGACTTAAAGGGCGCAGCAAAACGTCGGGTATATAATGAGCCCTCATTAAATGTGCCTGATTTCTAATTTAGCAGAGCCTGTGACATGGAGCTTGGGGATAAGTGCTCTGGGGACAAGTGGCCTGAGTTTGAATTCCACATTTACCCTGTACCAGTTGTGTGACCTTCAGACAGTTATCTGAACTCGCGGTACCTCTGTCTGTACACATGTAAAAACTGGAATAATCAAGCACTTCTAGCTTGATCTTAAGTATCTAGAATAAACTCTGGCTTATAGTACACACTGAATAGATGTTATTTTTGCTAGAAATTACCAGTAGTATAACATGATTTTCCACTCTGTTTTTAATTAGTGGTTCTCTTCCTTAACAGAAAGGGGTGTCCAATCTTTTGGCTTCCCTGGGCTACATTGGAAGAAGAACTGCCTTGGGTTGCATATAAAACACACTAACACTAACGAAAGCTGATGAGCTAAAAAAAAGAAAGAAAAAGGTTGCAAAAAAAAAAATCTCAATGTTTTACAAAAGTTTACGAATTTGTATTGGGCCACATTCAAAGCTGTACTGGGTCACAAGTTGGACAAACTTGGATTAGTTGGAAACAGTCCCCAAGAAAGCAATTCTTGATTTAATTTTTTTAAATTTTTAGAAGACTATTTCCTTTTTATGGCAAACTACTCAGGCTAAATGCTACGGGGAGTTGGTAACTGCTGTATAGGATAAAATAGAGCCACTGTTATTCAACGTAGTGAGTGGCCTGTACGCATCCTACAGGCAGGGAGAATTACTGAGTATGATTTTAGAAAACCACTATTAAATCAAAATTGTAAATAAAGACATTCATTTCAGAGCCTTAAGGAAGACAGATTTTTAGTGTCCTAGAATGCTTCTAAGGTAAACGAATTAACAACCATGTTTCGTCATGTTAAATTCAGGTTCTTCCCCCTTCAACTCCTTTTCCCCTTCTACATGTGTGCTCAAGGTTAAACTAGCTCTGGGATTTTCAGACACACACACACACACACACACACACACACTTAATCTATTTAAAACTTATTTTTAAATGCAAAATAAAATGATGTTTCTATTTCATTAAAATATTTTCAGGCATTATAAAAAGGATACTTATTGGTTTATTTATCATTTATTTTGGAAACGTGGACCTTCTCCAAAAAAACTAAGAACAGCATGTGGTTAGTTGGTATTAATGTTTTTATGACAGAACTCCAAAAATACTATTGATTTTCATGTAGATGGAGTTCTTGTTATTACTTAAATCTCAATCACACATCTTTAAAAATAAAATTGTTGTAACAAATGGTTCCTCTCTAGAATATGAAAGGTAAATTAAGAGTAGGAAACCATGCTGATACCAATTATGAATTTCCAATTGAAAATATAATGTAGATAAGCCATTCTTTTTCAGAACCCCAAGTTTGAGTTTAAACTATACATTAACTGTAAAATGCCTACATTTTTAATATTTACAGCTTCCCCCCACCCCTCTTCTGCAAAAATAAACTATAGTCTTTTTCCTAACTCAAGTTGTCTTTTGGCCCAACTCACAACTTGTCATTGATGAGCTTAATTCCCGTCTGTGTCAGGGCCTCCTTCCCTTCTGAGGATCAGTCGGGAATCTGGAGGGTTTACGGATTGCCACAATACAGGGGCAGACCCAAACCCTCTTTGGCTGCAGCTGTCACTCACGTTGCGCCTTCTCCTTCCTACACAGTGCTGCCACCTAGTGGACACCTTTTCCCACAGATGCTCTGGATGGGCTCAGAGATGCCCTCACAGCAGGGCTCCCCATGGAGGGGAGACTCCCCACAAATTCTTTCATTATTTATCTGGGTTCTCCCATGCAAAGACATGGTACAGTCTCTAACCACATCAGGATAAGCTGGACATTGGTTTGCTTTTAAACAAGTAAGGACACATAAATGAGAAAAAAAGTCCCTAAAACGCTTTTACTTCTCAGGCTCAGTAACCTTCCCTGTCCTTTTGGATGAGCCCTCTAGAACCTTCCCCTCTCAAGGATCAGATGCTCCTCCTTGCTCTTTCCCTGTAAGGCTTTCATCTTCTAAACCCAGCAGATGTCTTGGTGGGATAGATTGTCGCTGAAGTGCGTTTTTACATCTCGTGTTTTGCCCTGAAATACGACAGGTGCTAAAGTCTAGAAAAAAGCCTAGGAAAAAAGTGAACCCCAAATCGTAACAGTAGAGATTGTGGAAGTGAAAGTAACTCCCCATTATGCAAGTCCCAGTCCCCTGCAACAATAAAGACACCATGAAAATAGTGAATGACTCAATAAATTGTCTTGCCACCTGCCTTTTATCTGTCTTAAATCATGTTGTACTTTAAAAAGAATAATATTGTAGAGATTGCATGGTGGAACTGTTTCAATATACTGGAGAGAAAAAAAGAAGGTATACAGTCTCTGGGTTGACTTGAAAGGACAATTTTCTTACTCAATGGTGTTTTCAACAGAAAGATAAAGATAATGAAGATAGGAAGGAAAGAGCTTTTGGCTCAGAAGTGCTTTCTTATACAGTTTCTACTGCTTAAAATGGTGTCAGTTCTCAAATGTTTAAACCTGGGATATGACCATTAACATTCATAGCACCATGGCTACTGGTGAAATAAGTGGAGTTTTTTGTTTGTTTGGCCAGTAAATAACAGGTACAAACATTTCTCATCTACCGTTTTTGGAACGTGGGCTCTAATATTCTAATTAGTGGCTTAGGGGAAGCCCTGGAGAAAAACATAATCAAAATGCAGAGAAAGTGTGAAAACGGAGAGGGGAAGAGAAGAATGAGATCAAACCAAAATAAATGAACACCAAGCAGGGAGAGTAAGACAAGCTTTTCCTCCCTCTGGGACTAAAGTGAGCAATTCTTCATATAAAAACCAATTCTTTACCTAAGTGGACACTTTTCTTTCCAACCATTTCGATTCCATTATATTATTAGTTGTTTGCTCCTAACGTGTTCGGGTGATACACTTTTGTCATCTCAGAATTCTCTTTTGTCTTTCATAAAATGGAGATTTTAACACTCAAAAAGGCCTTCGGGGTCTGCAGAGGAAAGCATTAGGTAGCTATCAAGTATTAACAGTATCTGTTAGCATAGGACCATTTACCTAGCTTCTGTCAACATCCCTGATTTTTTAAAAAATATACTAGTTAAAATGAAGACAATAAGAAAAAATGGAAGCCCTGTTACAAATGTTAGTTCGCATAGTTTTGTATTTGAATGCTGGACAGGCTATCTTAAAAAAAAAATCTGCCAAGAAGATTTCTCCTCCTAAAGTTTATAAAGGAACATGAACTTCCTTAGAATTTATAAAAATTATGTCTTACTTTCTGGAGACATTATGCATGATGTGTGAGTGTTTTTTCTATCAAATGGTCACCATCCAAATTATATGCAAAACATGACTGACTTTAATGAATCCTTACTTCATCTGGGCTATAGCTTCCGTTGTTCTGTTTTTGTTCTGAAAATGGTATACTTATTTTTAAATCAAAACAGCAATTTTAACTGCCAAAATTATTATCTCTGTATCCCAAGAAGACCACCATGTAAGTTTCTGGTGGGAAAAATAATTCAGATTATTTTATGTCTTAATCATTGTATTTCTAGGTTTATAATTCCTTAATTTTTCCACTGAAGTTTTTTCGGGGGGAGGGTGGTTCAGTTATAGACCTGCCACTTTTCAGCAAAATTAGCATTGAGAACCTTAGGCTCTGACATTAAGGGGAGATGTGAGACATAAAACACCCCTAACACGCATGCAGTCACACCTTTCAGCCAAATGCACTCAGCACACAAACAATAAAGTTGAGGTCAATTCCAAGAGGGAGGATAAAATTAAGATGATTATATATTAAATTATAAAACTTATAAAACAGTAATATTATTGGGTACTCATCAAAAATGCATCAAGATGTTTTCAGAATAAAACGCTAATAATCAGTAACTCCTCTGTATTTCAGACAAAGGTCTGTGTTCACTGTGCTTCTCTCGGTATGATCGTGCCTCTGAAATTAAGCATGGCCGGTTACATTTCCTAGTGATGGCTAAAAGACGGCGATCCATTTCCTTCCCCTAAATATGATCTCAAAAACTAGCTAGACTGAAGAATGGTTAAAAGCCTCAATGGCCACAGGGCTCTGAAACCCAGACATGAGCACATTATTCTTGTGATAGAGACTCCTTTTTAGCCACATATGATCAATGTGCAGCTAACAGGGTCATCATGGCTGTCTCAGGAATGGCTGCTCCACAGGCACCGCTCCTTTAACTCCATGAAGCTTCCTGGCTCCTGTGCATAAACACCATTTGTGAAAGTGGCATCAGAAACAAAGACCAGACCTGGTGCAATGGGCCCGGATAGCACTAAGAAAACAGCCTCGCTGGTCCTCAGTCCCTTGGGTAAAGAAGGAGCAAGCTGTACGAAGATGAGCAGTTCCCCAAGTCAGCTACACTTCAGAAGTACCCGAAAAGCTTCACTAAAATACAGATTCCAGGCCTGATCCTATATTACCAGATAAATAAATCACTTGACCACAGGGCACAGAAATGCATATTTTCTAGGAGCACCAAAAATAATCTTTGGACCTGCATTTTGGAAACCAGGAGACTAGATGATGTCTAAAGTCGCTTTCATTTAAAAAATACTAAAGAAATAAGGTAACAGCTATGCTCCCCTCAATTTATATACCTTTGTTCCTCTTCTCACTGATTTTTGCCAGATACCATTCCATGCATTGCATTGGCTGGTTCAGGTATAGTGTTTCATTTACTTAATTCTATACACATCCCTATAGGACTGTGCTATTTCAGTGCAAAGTAGATATTAATATCTAGCTTAAAACAAGGTTCTAGGCAAATATTCTGGACACTCTTTCCATTTTGGAAAACTAAGTCAAAGATTTCCTGCAAAGCAAACTACAGATGTATGTGGGCTGTCCAGAAAAACTCCAGCCATAAATGCCTCTATTTTTTAATATTACATGGCTGGACACTTCCCGGACAGTCTTTGTATTTGAAATAGAAAAGGAATGTGGTCCTAAAAATCTCCATCAGCCAACATGCCATTCAATGACGTGGTCATTTTCAGACTTACAACCATAAAAATATATACTGAGCATATAACCAACCCTCCGAAAACAATTAATTGTAGAACTAATGAAGACAAATGGGAAAAAAATAATCAGCAGTAAAGATTTTAAGAATGGTGCACTCAATGTATTCAAGACATATTGAAAAGCTAAAAAACTGCATAATTAAGAACTAGGTCTAAATCATCATTAAAATAATACTTTACACAGAGATAAAGCCATAGCTACAAGTTTACTTTGTGTGTGTGTGCACATGTGACTGGTAAAATATTTGAAATAGTAAAATAGTAGAAATAAGATGTAAGCTTTTCAAATCACAAGAGGGAAAAAGGAACTATATGTATTTGGTAAATATCTTGTAATTAAATTAAACTCTTTCTTTTTTCCAAAAAGCCAGAAAGGAAATAAAATAATCTCCAAAGCACGTGTTGAACTAAGACAGAGGAATAGAATAAATTAAACTGAATATTTAAATAAAATAAATGTCTTACTAAAAGATGTATGAGTTAACAAAATACCGTAAGAATAGTAGAAATTATGATTGATACAACAGCAATGAAGAAAATCCTGAAAATGTTTTCAACTACCCCCAAAGAATAATGAATACAAAGAATTTATGGTAAAACTCTGAAATTTTTAAGAAACAGATTTAAAATATTATTAGTTTCTATAACAACCTTGCTCTGTTAAAGGCTTGAATAGGCTTAGAAAACATTGGGATGAATTAGAGCAGTAGAAAAATGAGGTGACACTTTTTGTGGGTGTGTGTGGCTTTGTTTCTGTTTTATCAGGTTGTTTGCTTTTTAAGAACAGGAAATAATAAGCTAATGTTAAGTAATCCAGCGTATTTGTCACCAATGCCACACCTACTCTCCGCCCCTTAAATGAGCTCCTCAGAACCTGCACTTCCTAAGGTCACCAAAATAACGAAGAGTTTAAAGTTGCTACTAAGGAGGCAGAGAAGGCACCACTGTAGGAGAGAAAATGCGGGGACACGCCAGTCGTTTCCAGAAAGAGGACACACACAATTGTTGAAAATCAAAAGAAACTGTCGCAAAGTTAATGAAGGGAATGACTCTGTAAGGGGGAGTGGGGTGATAGGAGAGGGTGAACAAGGTCAAATACAAGGTGATGGACCGAGAACCGACTTTGGGTGGTGAACACACAATGCGATAGGTAGGTGATGTATTATAGATAGATGATGTGTTATAGAACTGAACGCTGGAAACATTTACAATTTTACTAAACAATACCACCCCAATAAGCTTAATAAAAATTTAGAAAAACTCATAGTGGATGGTGGGTAGAAAGGCAAACACCTGCACTGATTCTACCCCCAGCCCTCTCCACCTACTTCATGCGGCAGAACTTCCTACGGTTTTAGGCTGGGAAAGTCCTGTTTCTCAGAGCTGTCAAGGAGTCACTTCTAATCTGGATAATACTTCTGTCACATCAGTACACAAATGGACTCAGTTTGTCACTTTGAACAGATGGCCAAAACATAACTTTATGCTGGGTTTTATATTTTAAACATAAAGCTATTTAGATCTCCAAATCCATTTTTGTTCTGAGCTGAATTGTTATATTTACTAAAATTGAATTTGTCATATTTACCTTCAAGATGTGCTGAATAATTTGAAGCAAATAATTTCACTTTTATATAGCTTACTTTCCATTGGGTAACAGGGGTTTGATGAGACTGATGATCAAGAATGGAAAACACTGCGTAGCCAATATTGGGGCATTTCTTCCATTAAATTTACAGTTCATTAAAGTTATTTTGACACTTTTATTACAGCCTTTTTATGTTAGCTAAAAATGCCAATACATGTGGTTGTAAAAATCTTTATCAATATTCAAAAGTTATTTCCAAATATTACCAACTGTTCACTAATATGAAATACAATGAAGATTATGTTTTAACTATACCAAGGAGAACCTGGGTTCTGGGCTCATCTGTGAAATCCAATAAACTATGTTACTTTTCTTATTTTATTCCAAATTTTTCCTTGTATTCTTTTTTAAGTCACTCCTTTACATTAAATTTAACATCACTTTTAAATGCATGGTAATCTTACCTATCTCAGAAATATTTTCATATTTTTCGTATTTGTAATCACTAAAGTATTCTTCATTATTTTTACATAAAAAAGTAACAAAAGGAAATAGCATAAGGAAAGCAAGAGGAAAAGAAGCAAGGAAGACTTACCCTAGACTAAGAAATGTTACATTTACAATTATTTTCATGTAAGTTCGAATTAAAGAATTTTACTCATGCTTAAGAGGGCTTGCAAATCACTGTCTCTCAGCACAGAAACACTAGGAATTGGAAACCAAACAAGGTAGGCGTTTTAGAAATATGCTCTGGAAAAATTAAACATTTTTTTTAAGTTTTTTAAGATTTTTAAGTCAGATGGTTTTAGAGCAGTTATTTGAATGACATTGTTCTAGAATTTGGCCCCCTGATTTACTAGCTCTCTGTTAAAATAGTTATATTAATTTTTAGTTAATAGTTTACCTTTGCCCTTTTTCTTATTGATAGGGTAATACATTACCCAGCAACTTCCTTCACCTCCACTTATAAAATTCTCTTCAGTTTACATAGTTGATCTTGATAAAAGTACCTAATTAAGAAGTAATAGTTCACAGAGTGAGTTATAATATTCTTTCTCTTAAACCGAGTATTAGTGCCCGGAGGGAGCCACTCCAAATCCATTACAGTGCTTTTAATTGCTGTGTTTTAGGTAAATGAATACATTCATCATTATAGTAACAAAATACCATAGTTACAATTTTCTCCCTTAACTATGTAAACTATTCAATAATGGTAAGTAAAAATACATTTAGACTTCTAACTTCAGAGTGCATGCTATTCCATTTTATTTATTTTATTTTGTTCTATTCCATTTTAAATGTTATTATACGCCCCTTATTCCATGCAGCTCTTATTTCCATAAAGGCAGAGTATCTGTCAAACAGAAGAACAATTTTATATCTAGATTTCTAGATAGATTTGAGGTGTATAACTTGCCAAAGAACCACAGCATAAATGATGCGTTTTATACTATCGACTATTTTGACTCTTCATATTTGCCTAAACAATCTCTTCAGTTCATCTATTTCTCTTGAACGCTACCCTCATTCACAGAGAGATGTGCTTCATAGATAAGTGATACTTCGAAGTCCTGAACTGACATATTACATGAAGCCTGCTTAACACTGCGTGTCTGATGTCAGTTATCCCACCTGGGCACCCAAGTTAAAGCCTGCTGACCAAGGGCTGACCCTTTTCCCTTTCACCCCATACCTAATCTGTCATCAGATCCTTTCTATTCCATTTTACAAAGAGATCTTCATTGTTTTCAAATTGTGTCTCTCCTCATTATCATTGGAAATCATTTTAATCACTGAATTATTATAATAGCATCTTGGTGATCTTGCCTTCAGTTTCCTCATGGTTGTCCACCAGTCTGTGCTTTTATTACGTGTCTGCTCAGAACAAACATAACTCAGCTGGAAAACCCATCAGTGATTCCAATTTTTTTTCACTAAGAAAAAAGTCTAAAGTAATAGTAGGGAAGTTAACGTGATGTACGCAGCTTGCCTCTGTAAATGCCAGCTTCGGCGTTCAGATGGTTCTACCTACCACCACATTCCCTGGCAGGGATGGACTACTCATGCTCCGATGGCCTCCAAGTTCAGGTCAGATATTACATTCTCAGAAAAACTTTTTTATTTCTTTTTGGGCAGTGACTTTCAGTTGCTTCCTTCTCCCATATAAATATAATTTTTTTCTTTTTTGTTTTTCTTTGCAAGGCACATGACTGCTTGGTATACACACCATATTTCCTTTGAAACTATATAGCTAGTGGAGAAACTTGGGGCAATGAAATATAAGCAGAAGTGTCATATGGAAGCTTCTGGGAGCCTTTGTTAAGGATGACTGATGTATCTCTCTAGCTCCTTTTGCACTGAGCCTGTGCCGTCTTGATGGCTAGAACACAAGGATGATGTTGGCAATGACAGAGAATGACGGGTGCTCAGCGACAACCTGGGGTAAAGGAAGCACTGTGCCTTGTTGCAGTGAAGAGTTGAAAAGAGCTTGGGGCTGTGAGGGGCACAGAGCCAAAACACTGACCCTGGAATAGCTATTCCCAGGCTTGCATGTATGTGACATTCTCAGGTAAAACACCAATCTGGGATGTCCATTACCCTCAACTCCTCTCAATTCCGAATTATTGCTTTGATTGACTCCTATTAAAACTTTCTCATTCACTATTACAATGTTTCTCCCTGTATTGCTCTTATGTGTCTATATGCCTTTCTTCTAGTCTGTGTGCTCAAAATATTATGAAAAGTTGAAGTATATTTTAACAATTAATATTTGATTTACTTAGTTTCATTTTTTTCAATGTATTTCTTCATTTAAGCACTTATTGAATGTTAGACATTACTATAAATATGAGGGATAAAGAGACAAATATTACACAGCCTACCTTTTTTACTATCGTCTAGCACAATCCCTTATAAATGAAAGGTGCTAAGAAATCTTTACTGCATGAATAAATTACCTGCACTCCTCAAAGGACTGTGAGGTCGGTTAGTATAACTTATTTATATTATGCTGGAGGCAATTCAACTTAGTCGGTGGAGCTCTGGGAGAGACATCTGCTCCCTGCAACTGAACTTAATACTAGAATTCCCTCCTCAGTTCCAAATTATCACATTGTTGTACTACTGTTACTGTTTCTCATTCACTTATTCCAATGCATCTCCCTGTATTGAAAATAGTCAAATGAGAGCGCCCTTGACCATAAAGCAACTGCAAATCACAGAATGAAAACATGTCAGCCATTTGCAGTACTGTCCAAATCTGGTTTAAAATAACTATTGTGCAAATATCAGGTGAATTTGATTGTAATTGCCGTGATATATTTCCAAAATAAGACAGTATAAAATAAAAAGTAAATATTCATATGAAATTTAAATCAGCAATTACTATTCTGACTTAAACTTCTATTTTGGAAAGAAGTAAAAAGTCTTGAATGATAGTCTAATAAAAATGTTAAAGTTATTGCCAAAATGCCAATTAGTATAGTTAATATGATTTTTTTTCTGTCTTTTGATGGAAGAGCTTTTACAAAATTCTCATCTCAGAATACATCCCTTACTAACTGCACTTTGTTACAGTTTTTAAAATTGATATTTCTTCATTCAACAAACTTACATTGATCCTCTATCATAGGCTGGACACTCATGAAGAAGTAAGGTTTGAATAAAAAAGATACCAAACTGGTATGACTTGATGGGTCTAGGCAAGGCTCCCTCTGAATCCATCTGACTTAAAGATCAGCTGACAAAATTCTTCTATGATCAAAATGCGAATTTAAAAACATCACGGTACATAATCATGATTAAGTTGTTAAAGAGTGGAATGTACATTATGCAAATGTACAACCTAACAGTTATGAATGAATACATTTTATTTACTCTTTAGGTAAACTGCAGGAAAGAAGATATGACTAGGTCACTGAAGTAGGGATATTTTGAACAGTTACTTGCTTTTTGAGCAACAGCATACCGGGAGTCTGAACTAGAGAGTTCCAAGAGACCATGAGCACAAAAGGAAGTCTTAAGATGAGGGGGAAAAAAATACACCACCAACAGAAAAAGGAAGACCAGATAAAAAGGCAGGCCATTCAAAACAAAGATGCAAATTCACAGCTATGGTGGGACGGGCATTAGCTTTTTTCTTTCCATTCTTTGCTATCCAGAGAACTATTTTTCATTTTAAAAAACCTGATTAAATACTTTAGATTGTTATTAATACCATACACATAGAATTATACACTTTAAAAATAATCACATACATTATCTCCTTTGATTCTTTTCACAAACTAAGTCCATTTACAGTCTCGAAGTAAACACCAAGGTTAATGATTTCACCTCCATTTTACATAAGCACATTACAAAGATTCTAATAAACACTGATCACATACTGTATAATTATTGACTCACAGACATTGTTATTAAGACCATATTATCATGCCCATTTTTAAAATGAAGTTTAATATTAAGTGCAATTTAGGGTCACTCTGAAACAAACAGTTTCCTAACGTTCGCGATTAGTCTACAACATCACAGTAATTCAGACGTTTGAGGAGAGGCTTATGGGAGAAAGTAGGTATAAGGGCAAACAGGTAAAGGAGGTATCAGTGCAAATGAGTTAATGAAGTGAGAATGCTCACTTTTTTTTTGGGGGGGGGGTTCCTTGGGTGGGAATCGAACCCAGGTTGCAGCGTTGAGGGTGCCGAAGCCTTAGCCACTGCACCACCAGGGAACCCAGGCAACCCCACCTTAGAATGCTCACTTTCAACAGCAGAGGAGCACAAGGAAAATGAATACACTTTCATAAAGCAGAGGGGGTGCAACAAGGAGTGGGCTGAAGTGTGAGAAGAACCGTGGGAGGGGAAAAGTGGAGGATATTCTAAAAATTAAACTTGTTTGAACTTGATGTAAAGGCAGGGAGGAATGTAATGTGAGATGTGAAATTTTAGATCCTGAAAATCTTGGCTCATTCGTCAACCAGGGACCACTCGCTAGAAGGAGGGCTTTAATTTTCAAAAATGCAAGACTTGCTTGCGGATTGGAGCTGAGTGAGGACGTTCACCTGGCCACGCTGGAGGCCCGAGGAGCGGCTACAGCTCGTTTTCTGACATCGCGTACTGAGGGGCAGGCAGGGCCTTCATCGCTGTTTTCACCCCTGCTGCCGTCAGCTCACCCAACCCTGCTTCGCTGAGACATAAGTGACATGTAACTGTGTGAGTTTAAGGAGTACAGCTGTGCGTCGGGTACGCCCGTGTGTTGCAGTACGATGACCCCCGCAGGGTTAGCTAACATCCCCAACACTTCCACCACATCGCATTTAGCATTTGGATTTCGCGGGGAGCACATTTAAGATTTACTCTCTGAGGGTCATCCAGCCATCAGAAGCGCAAGCTTGCTCTCCTCATCTATGGAGAAAAATGACTAAACAGAGCTTTCTATAGTACACATCAAAATGCAATTCATGAAAATCTCCATTCTGAAATTTGGATATGAGTGGGATATTAGGTAATAGGATTATTGCTAATTTTGCTGCTCTGTAAACGGCATTCTTGTTATGTAGGAAAGTATCCTTAATTTTAGTGATGCATACTGAAATATTTATGGATAAATTATTATGTTGCCTATAATTGCGGTAAAGTACGTCAACGAAAACGATTTGGCAAAAGTAAACAGCTGTTTAGCCAGGTGAAAGTTCTATGCGTGCTCACAATATGATTCTCTCCACTCTCTATATTCAAAATATTTCATAATATAAATTGTAATAATCCCCATTTTTGTGAAATCACTGTGCATCTTCACAAAACTTAACCAATGGAGAGCAAAATGTCTGTGGGGGCCAGGCTACTCCTCATCCCGGGGGACTTTTACCATCTTTCGAGATCTATTCCTAATTGGTAGCTTCTTTTTAACCTTTCATTATTGCAAGATCGATTTTCTAGTGCAAATACATGAACCATCTCCTCTAAATTATAATTTTACTTTTTCTCTTTCATCTCTCATAACCATTTACTCCCCTCGTACATTTGTGGTAACAGTTGCCATTAATGCGTTACTGCACTTTTGGGGGGTTAATTACTCCTTACCCACTTATGTAATTGTGGCACAATTAACATTAAAAAAATACTTGGGGGGTTCCCTGGTGTGTAGTGGCTAGGTTTTGGCGCTCTCAATGCTGAGACCTGGATTTGATTCCCAGCCAGGGAACTACCCCAAACAAACAAACAAAAAACAAACAAACAAAAAACTTGCATTTCTTATAGGCTCTAGCACAGTGGAAGAAATGAAAAGAATTAAAACTTGTCTTACATCATGAGAACCTTACAATCCATTTGGAAAAACAAAGAAAATACACATAAACAACACATGTAGAAATTCAACTAATGATGCCAAGTAATATGTAAATATATTAAGTAAATAATATATTACAGTAACATTTTAACTATCAGAAAATAGGTAGCACAGTAATTAGAGAGATTTGGTACTGAGTATGTTGTCTTTGAATCATTTATATTATTAGTATTTCCCACAATACCTGTGAAAATCAGGGGAATTATTCATGGAACTCCCAGTCTTTCAACTTAAGTCTGACACTTAAAACTATACCATTACTATAACAAAAGACATATAGAAATAGTCACATGTTCCAGATAATTCTTCCTCTGAAGACAAATAATAAAATAAAATAATTTTTTTAAACTTTCACTTTCTTGATAAGCAAACAGTGAAAGTAAAAATGATAAAGTATTTCATAATCAGAAGTCAGAATCAAGCGATACTAAAAAAATCATTTAGTATCTTCACTTCTTTACAAACAAATACAATAAAATACACACTAACCTACTGTAAAATTGATATTCTACTTGGTCAACACTCAGTAATAATGACTAACTAGATAGGAATATCTTCACATCAATTTTTCCCCTTTTTTCAGCTCTTTTTGTTCTCAATACAAAGTGACTGCTTTTTCGTTTTAAGATTTAGTATGTCAACCACAGCCTGCTCCATTATACAAAGATGCCTGGTTACTTGAAAGACTTTGATACATCTGTGCTATTCCCTGTGTGCTGACATATGTCTACTTGCAACAGAGAAAAGAAACTTCAAGGATGAGCTGCACTCATTTCAGTAATTGGTATTCCAGCCTGCTAGTTCAAATGGATTATTGTTAGCGAGATAGGCATCTAACATTAATGTCAAATTAACATAAACTATAAGGATGATAGTATGCTGAAATTTGCATAATTTTCATCAGAATCTAAAAGGCTTTTGAAATTGATTCTCAAGGACTAATAAAGACATATTAGTTTACTGACTATAACATTTTTGGGATGTTATTTAAAATGTCACATTCTAATTTTAAGTCAGTGATCTGCAACTTAGGATAATGGACAGTATATGAATTTTAGACACAAATTAAATAATTTATGTGAAAATATGAACCTTTGATGTTATTAATCAGCCTGTGGACAAAGGAGCACCATTTAAAAAATTTTTTTTTATATAATGCTACTCAAATTCAATTCCTTGTTGATTTCATTCTAGCAATCCATTGTGTATATTCTCAGATGCCTTAATGCTGTCTGTTCAGTGATTCAAAGTCAAATGTTAATGGCTCTATTTCAGAGTCTTCAAAAAAATCTGTCATATGAGTGATTTCATTCCAGGAGAAAAACTTTTGAGAAAGTTAAAAGTGTTCATATTTTGAAATATTTTCTGTTATGTCAAAGCAGAAACGCATGCAGAAGGCATACGAGTATGGCCCCTAAGCACCGAATGTGCCCATTCCTGGCCTGTTTGGCATTGGAGTTGTTCCTCTTAACAGATTCTCTCTTATCAACTGTGAAGATGAGAAATGAGCTTCTCAAAGCTCTTAAACTTGCTTCTTTCTAAGTGTCTGGCCTACTTAAGTTCTGCATTCCCTAAGGGTCTTCCACTTGAGATCTATTTTGCCAACCCCACCTAGAGGCTACCAGTTTACCTACCACTATTCAAAGTACCATCACATGAAGGCACAAAATGGCACCATTTTCTGAGCATTCCCCTTTCCTCTCCTGCTCCATCTCCGTCAGGAAACCCCTGGAAGATCATCATAGCTTCTCAAAATGGAAAGGAGGATTTCATATCCCATGTCCTCATTATCACATTATTATAAATGCATACTACAAACACATTATTACGAATATGTTTTAAGATGTCATCAAATGAATATACGAGGGGTGTCCAAAAAACATCCAACCATTGTAATATAATGAGAACAGTTATATAGCTGGATACTTTCTGGACAGTCCTCATCTGTGCAAAATACTCAATTCAATATAGGTGGCCGAGCACAGATTTGGTGTTCCCTGACTTAATGAAGGAAGGGAGAAACCAGATAGGCATGCAAGTTTTAGACACGTTAATTCAATCGAGAAAACTTTAGTGTAGGAGAGTTAGATCACAGACATGGCTAGACATCATATTATCAGTAATTATTTGCTACTATAAATACTTATTTTGTTACTCATAATAAAAGAACATAAGCTGGTATAGGCATAGCTGAGAGGCAGTTTTATTTAATGGAAGCAGCTTTTAAGACAACTTCTTTAGATAAAGGGAAAAAGCATTTCTAGTCCTATCTTCCTAGTTCGATAGCTAAGTGACCCTGGTGAACTAAATATTGTCTCCTGATTCTTTACTGTAAAAACAGAATAAAAGAACTCACCCTGCCTACTTTCAAAAATTATTGGGGACCTCTGGCAAAGATCATTTTCCATTCCTCATTCTGATATCACACACATACTCCATTTTGAATGAGAGGAGGAAACAGATTTTGTTCAGTAAATGCAGCAGAGCAAACAGCGCAAACTGGAGACAACCAGAAAGACTCCCCAAAGTATCCTTTCCAAAAGGAAGGGACTACACCTGGAAAGCAAACATTGTAACTCTTGTTTTTAGTAATCGTGCTGCACATAACAATGTAAAAGTCAAGTAACTGCAGGGGGTGAGAGTGGGAGCAGGAACCTGTGTTAAAGATTTTGGTTCAAAGAGGTGTGGAGGGCAAAGGCCAACACACATACAGACTATCCATTAATGCAAAAAGCTATACTAAGGGGCAGGAAGGATGGTAATGTTATCAAGTGAAAATGGAGAAGGTAGAGGAGGACAAAGACTTGCTATTTTCATTTATTAACAATAAGATACTAATAGAAAATGTTGAAAGGAAAAATAGCTTTAAAGTTTTAATAAGAACAGTAATCGATAGAATAAAAATGCTAAGACTCAAATATGAGAACTATATACAGAATAAAAAAAATCGTATAGTGAGAGACTTAAAACATGTCCACAGAAAATATAACAAAATTATGATATAACTTCATAAAAACAAAGGTCAATACAGTTAACTCATTCTAAAAACTAGCTTTACTTTGGATCTAAGCAAACACAAACCTGTACTTTATTGAAGAAACGTATGTAAAATGTGATTTATAAAGCTGAAAAATAATACGATGGTCAAATGTGCATCATGCAAGTGCAAACAAAAACAAAGTAGGATTGTGATCATAACAGCACCCCAGGTAGGGTTCAGGCGGAAGTCCACTGTGTACCAAGGAAGATGTGCTTCGGAGGCCACAGCCTGCACTTCACACTCAAGAGGAAAGAGCACTCACATCTCTGGACCGTGTAACACGGCAGCCACACCAAGAAAGCCGGAATTACAGCCATGTATAAGCAGCCCCTGAACATTAAGCAATGAGGTGGGACCCAGAATGTTGTAATTAATATAGAGATGCTAAAGATTGTTCTTGGACAAATGTCAACCAACCAGAAAGTCTCCTCACTCACCTAATCAAAACAAAACAAAAAAAAGGGAGAACATATAAAATATGAAATAACAAAAATGGTCATAAGAATAGAAAATTACAACAATCAAATGAAATAGATTTTTATAAATATGCAAATAAACTTGATAACCTGTTTAAAATAGATAATTTCTAGAAAAATACAATTTCCCACAATGGACCAAAGAAGAAAATAAAGTCCATACATAAGGATTTTCATAGAAAATACAGCCCTGAAACAATGAAATAATAACAAAAACTAAATGAAACAAAGTGAACCAAAGCCTTACAGGGCCAAGGAGTTTTCTGCAGGTAATTTCAGGAAACCTCTAAAAGGCAGATAACTAAAATGCCATGAAAATATTTCCAGGGAGAGCTTCCAAATTCAAATTATGAATTTAATATACTATATTAACACTAATACAAGACAATAATTTTACAGAAAAATAATAAAATAACAAAAATAT
The DNA here is from genome assembly GCA_004026885.1 of Lyroderma lyra. Classification (NCBI taxonomy): domain Eukaryota; kingdom Metazoa; phylum Chordata; class Mammalia; order Chiroptera; family Megadermatidae; genus Lyroderma; species Lyroderma lyra. Next base: position 27,204 of record PVJL010002982.1, read on the forward strand.
TACTTGACGAATATTGATCTAAAAAATCATAACTGAACATATTTTAGCAACATATTTAAGAAAAATAAATGCAACATGACCTAGTGGAGTTTATTCCAGGAATTCAAGAATATTTTAATACTGTTAAAATTGATTGATATAATTTGTCAAATTAATATCCTATAAAAACGTCAAATAATTTTTCCAGGTAATAAAAAGTATTTCAAAAATTCAATGGCAGTTGAAAATAAAAATTCAAGAAAATACAAAATACTGAGTATTTTCTTAAGATGGTAAACAGATCTATCACAATCTCAACCCTCCTCTTACTAGGCTAAAGCTGTACTTGAGTTCCAATTTAAACAATTAGAAAAAGTAGGTAAATTGCATGAAGTCTAAAGAGTAGGAAAAAAAAAAAGAATTACCTATGTTTGTACATGATACAACTGTATGTCTATAAAATGCAAGAGAATCAACTGAAATCAATCCCAACAATAAGGTAAATCAATGATATTAAACAATCAAATTTAAAAACAGAAATAGCTAGTGTTCCTTATACAGTCAAGAACAATTTAGAATTTCTAACTATCCAAAATAATCTATTTAGCAAAGAAAATTAAATATGCCTACAACTCATATTAAATTGTAAATACCTAAAATCTAAATAAGGAAACAAATAATGCTCTAACAAATGCCAAATTATATCACATTCTCAGATGTTATAATGATAATTCTGTACAAGTGCACTCATTAATGAAATATTATTTTTTTAAACTAGAGGAGTCTTTATACAATTCACATGTAAAATGAGCAAGCAAGTATAAAGAAGAAACTCAGATGAAGAAATGCAAAAATGGGCGCTAGCATTGCCGTATGTTAAACATATTATAAAGCGTCAGCATTAAGACCGTGTACTATAGAGGATGCATAGAAAGACAGATAATAGAATATGAGACAAAGTCCAGAAACAGACTGAATGGGTATGAGTTTTTAGTTGCTGTAATTTAGCCATCTCAAATCAGGGAGAAAAAAAAATGAACTATTCGAGAGACCATGTCTTGACAACCGTAGTCAGGGGCAATAAAATAAATAATTGTTAAATTCTACTATGCTCTCCCCACCACTTGAGTCATGAGATTTCCAGGAAGACTGATAAATCGAAGTGTTAGGGTTCTTACTTGTTGTGTGCGTGACTTAACTACCAGGAAAAGATGAGCTAAGAAAAACACCAGCCCCAGTGATGACAAGCAGAATTTACAGGAAATACAAAGCAGCCAGAACTTGCTAGGTTAGAAGAGAAAACTAGTTAACATATCCAGGCACTTAAGCCTGGAAAAGATTGTCAAAGTACCCAATACAATGGCTTCAGGATAAAGATCAGATCAAGTGTGGGGCTGTGATATCCTTTCAAAGGCCTCTGAAAGAACTGACACATCGCTTAGTGGATATTTTCGAGCGAATAAAAGGGACTCTTGGAATCTTTACTATGTTTGTCTCCCAGCACACTGACACGTCCATTGCATTACTACTCGTACATTGACTATCATGAGCAGAAAGACCTGTCTTGTTTAAGAAGGTTGTATGTTACTTTTCAGGGATTTTGTTGTATAGAGTTTTGTAGCTGACCCAAGTTCTAGCATCCTGGTCTAAAACTGACTGAGGCTGTTCAAAATGCAAAATGACCACTGTGACTTCACCTTTAAATTACATGCATCAGACTGAGAAAACAGAAGTAGCTCAAAGGTCATACAAGGGCTTTCTGGAAAAACTCCAGACATAAATGCCTCTATCTTTCATAGTATATGGCTGGATACTTTTCAGACAACCCTAGTATATTCAATGTTCTCTGTAGAAGTGTCCAAATAACACAATGGAAAAGGAAGAACTTCCCACATAGCAAAGTCAAGTGGACATTCCCAAGTTACAGGGCCAAGTCGAGGGTTATGAACCACCCTGAGACTAACTTCTCTGGTGAAACCTGTATTCCAGAATTGCAAAAGGCTGCCTAGTCTTCCTCTTTCAAGGGGAGTGTCCACTGGGTGTCTGAAGGGATAGATAACTTGTTTCTTTAGTTATTCAAATGAAGAGAAACCACTTTCAAGCCTCAATCTCCAGACCTGAAGCAGATCACGAGATCCATATGGGCTCCGAGTGTGACGACGTGATTTGGTGAGAATTGGCTGGCTTCGAGGGAGTGTATTTGGAAAAAGAAGGGATGTGAATCTTCTGGCCAGGGAGTTATTTACAAAAATAACTCCAAGTCTTGATTCTTCTTTGTGCCAGTGCCCTTTGCAACTTGACTTTGCAGTACTTCCAAAAAGTGGTAGAGGTCATTTCCCCACCGTCTGAATCTCAGCCGGACTTACCACGTGCTATTGCCAACAACGTGGGAGAAGTGGCAGTGCGCTGGATGCAAGCCTCAGCCGTGGGAAGTAGAACACGTGTCCACTCTCTTTCTTCGTCCTCTGCTGTCCTCATGAAGATGTGCTTTTATGCATTTCCTGGTGGGTGACACTTGTACATGCGAGCTGACCTACGCCACTGTCCCAGTGGGTACACCACATACATGAACCAGCACACTGGCAGCTGACTGGTGGCTGATTGCCGATGCATGAGGAGGCTTGTGGAGATCAACTCAGATCAGCAAAAGTGGTCAGCTGGTCCCCAGATGGGTGAGCACAAATAAATGCTGACTGTTATTTGCCACTGAAGTTCCATGTTTGTTACCTAGCATTACGATGTAACAAAAAATTAATACATGACGTTTCTATTGAGGGTGCTGAGCGAGGTGAGACTAGCTCTTCAGGCTCTGTGGTCACACAGAACTTGTTCAAATCTTTATTCTCCCAAACCACGCTTTGAAGCGTTGGAAAGTTACCAAAGTCTGTAAGCCTAAATTTTGTCATGCAAATGATGAGGATACTGAGAGTTATTTTGAGACTTCAATGTGATAATATATCAGAGTGTATAGCAGAGTAAATGGTACTTGGTAGGTGTTAAATAAATTCTAGTTAGTAGTCTTATTTTATTATTTTTGAAATGAATTACAAACTGTTTCTGTGTAATTATGAAATAATTTTAAACTGAATATAAGTTTAACATTAAAAATAATGTAATATAAACAACATTGCAGAGTTATGCTGATAATTGCATCGTGTTTTTTTAAATATTAAATCAATGAAAAAACAGCTTCATAAAATTCTGTAATTTTGCAAGGGCAAAGGTAAAGTTACATTCAACTATTTTATCTCCATCACTTAGCATGTTTGCTGCCAGGTTGTAGTTGTTTAGTAAATATTTGTGGGATTAAAACTGTGCATAATAAGATAGCACAAGAAGTTCCTTTTTTGCTGCCATCATGTTGAAGACTGAAGACATAATTGATGTTAGTTAAAAATTAATTTTAATTACATAACCGCATTACCTTACACATAGTGACCACTCAGTAAACACTTATTGAACTGACTAGAAATCAAATAGAAAAATATGCAAAGGTCATGAAATTAGATATAGCTTTTGAGAGATAAACAGGACAAAATTAATTAGTCAACAGTTTCCATATTTCTAAATAGTTATTAATAAATGATTTATTAAACGTAAGCTAGAAAAACCATAAATATGTAAGTAAACACTATTTATAATAATATCAATTATGTAACAAACAGAAATATGTCCTTTAATTTCTTAATATCTGATTTTCTTCAGGAAAGATTTTTTAAAAAAATTGTTGGGTATCCTTTTTTTATTGGCAAGCATTATAGTAGAGATAGAGAAAATTAGTAAAAAGCAGTCATTTTATTTAAAGAAGTCACATCATAGAGAGACAAATACATGATCAAATAATTATAATTTTTAAAAATAGATCCTGTATTATATGACCAAATTATAATATGCGGGAGCTCACAATACAATATGGAATGATAGAGCCATAGAAGTCAGGGCAAACATTCATTCTATAACGAAAACTGGGCTTTACTGTGTAGAAGAACACAGACCAAAACTGTTATTATGAGATAATCAATACACTTGGTGATAACTCATTGCAATTTCATATATGACTACAATAAGGCTGGAACATGGGTGTCATTACCTTTATGTTTTATGTACTGAAATATTTAAAAGAAACTAAAATGTAATATATGTCAAAGAATTAGAAATTAACTTCAAGGTCTTCAGTCTTAAAGGCAATTCACATTTCACTATCCCAGGCAAGAGAATAGATACAAAGGCATTAAAGTGTTGGAATGCGGCAGGAACAGGGAATGCGTATTGCAAACAGGAACTAGGCCAGGGGTGGCAGCTGCTGAGACTGCCCATAAAGGTAAGCACGCGTTTGGCCATGAAAACCATCTATACTATCTGAGAAGGGCTGGATTTCTCTTTCTGGAAGTGACAGAGAGTAACTGAAGAAATGCAGAGAGAAATTCACATACTCAATTTGTGTATTAGAAAGAGCTTCTCATGTGAGGTGGGAGAAACATTTGAAGAAGGAAATTCAGGAGCGTGGTTGGGAGTATCAGTTAGGTAACTTATAAATAGCTAAGGAGTGAGAAAATCAAGTCTTTACTTAAAGAAGTGGCAATGGGTTTACAAAGGCAGGGACAGAATTCAGCGGTCTTTTACAGAATGAATGAATAGGATTTGTGGGCATCCTACAGGGATTGTTAGGATATAATCACACTTATCTAGCTGGACTGAACAGGCATACTACGCATTAGTAACAGGACAGTGTGGCTAAGAAAGGAGAAGCAGACTTGTGGAATTCAGTGAAGGGTTCACAGTGGTTGAGGTGACTGTAGGCCATCTAAAGTAGGACACTTAGTAGGAAAGTATAAATTTGCTTAGATATGTATTCTAAACCTTCACTTCACTATTCACACATTACGTGGTGCAGCCAAACGTAAACTGGAAAGCTAAAAAAACTAGGAGAAAAAGCAAAGTGAGCACCAAAAGCTAGCAAAATAAATATTTCACCTAAGCAAAAAGTTAAAAAATAAAATATAATCAATAATAGCAAATGTAAATTAACTTATTTATAATTTGTAACTAAGGAAAAATCAGAATTTTAACAACAATAACACAAAGAAAGTTGTGGTAACAAACAGTAATTATGTATCATAAATACCACATTTTTATTAAGAGAAAGACCAAATTGTCTTGATGTTTTAGAGATAGAGCCATCTTTATATTTTATTCACATTTTTTGTTAGTGTAAACAAATTAAGCATTATTAGACTTATATTAGAATGTATTACGTCCAAATCAATGTTTTAAAAAACAGAATGCTTAATATTAAAATGGCAAGGGCAAAACACCACGTAAATGTTTTTCTCATGAAAACAGAAGAATAACAAAGAAACATTTTTAAAAGAGAATTAAGAGGGGATAAAATGAATAAAACCTGCATATTACTATAAAAGTAAAGATTAAACTCTCTAATCAGAAGAAGAATGCTCTCGAACTCAGTTGTTGCGTGAAAGTAGAAGAAAATAATTAACAGGACTTGTACATCTACAAAAGAAATGACTGAAATTGATTAAAGCAATCCAAAAACATGCAATTTCTGTGATCTATCACATTGATGAACTTATTTTAGAAGCAGTGTTTTGAGTTTTTAAAAAAAACAGCTAAAAAGAAATACTCATTGATAAATTTTGCTTTTTAAATCAAATATTAAATCAAATAGTAGTTGTCATAATCTTCAAAAAAATTTTTTACACATACTTCAATAATTTTCCAAGCTGGCCTGAGACTCACCATTACATCCTTTCCCTCACAGGAGAAAGCTCCGTTGACATAAAATGATGTATGCCTTCATTTTCTAGAAGTTCACGAACTTGAGCTTGTCCCTCTCCTAAACTAGATGCGTTCAACGTACAGTCCTGTCCCATCATACCTGGGTTTCTCTGTGGTCTGACCCAATAGGATTGATTTTTTTTCACTCGTCTTTCAGTTCTCGGTGGTACTTTCAGTCCTGGGCATTGCCTTCCTCATCTCCCCTGGTTCAACACCACAAAATTGGGAACCAACTCATTCCTCAACACTGATCTCACTAAGTGCTCTTGGAATCTGAAATAGGTTTCAATTCTAGCACATTAACTATCTTTAAGGGGAGATCAACAGGAAGTGATTATGTTAGACACTTTCTTAGAGCAACCTATGACAAAAGGTAAAAACAGAATAGTTTACTGAAAGCAATTTTGTGATAATCTAAGCTAAGAATCTCATTTGGTCTAAATAGCTTAATAATGACATAAAAAAAACCATGCATTACAGAGTCTTCATACATGTAAAAAACATCCCTTTTTAAAGTACTCTTGCAAATATTGAAGATGTGGGTCTGCATCAATTATGGGACCCAGACTTGCTCCTCAGTCCTACTCTGCTGTTTGCTGTAAAATCACAAGAAACCTGCGAGTTCCCTGCTGGTGTAGTGGCTTAAAACTTCGGCGTTGGTGCTGTCGGCGCTGCGGCCTGGGTGCGATTCCCAGTCAGGGAGGTACCCATATACCAAAAAGCAAAAAAAAAAAAAAAAAAAAAAAAAATCACAAGAAACCTAACCACTCCAAACCCCAACTTCAGCTACGAAAAGACTTGGTTTCTGCAAACACAAATGCTGATACGACTCATGTAACCCTCTCATTAGTTTGCTTATTTATTTTCAAAGAAACTTCTAAAAATGAGCAGAGCCATCAAGACTGAGGTGACAGATACTGTGACGCCACCAAATTCCTACTGCTCCTGGCCACAGTCAGAACCATCACCCCTGACCACTTCATGGTCAGCTGACACCCATGACATGTTGTGCTTCTTGCTTCTCCACAGACGACTGACCTCACGTCTATTCTCTCATTCTGTGTCAGGTGACAACACTGGCGTGAACATGCTCTCTGTCGCTTCTTAGTTATGTTATTAACTAACAGCTGACTGCAAGAGAAAACTTCTAGCAGAACATAATTTTGAACTATTTTGTGTTTTTTCCAAAACTTTGGAGTAAATGAGTCCAGAAAACAAGAAGTGCCTTACACTCCATGTAGTACTCTACTTTGTTGACCCCATAAGAGAGGGCATAAGGAATACACGAGAGCGGACAATTAAGTTTGCAAACTCATCCTAGAAAAAGTGCTACACACCTCATTGCTGAGTATCACTATAGTCACCTTTGAAGTACTCCCCTTGGGAAGCTGTGCACCAATGCCATCGTCTAGTCCATGCTTCAAAGCAATTTTAGAACTCTTTTTCTGGAATGGTCATAACCTATGACACCATACCAAGTTGTACGTACGATGCTGCCAATGTAAACACATGGTGGCAAGTTCAAGAACTTAATTGTTTGATTTTGGGGACAGCAGCTCTGATGGCCATTCCAGAAAAAGAGTTCCAAAATTGTTTTGAAGGGTGGACTAGGTGTTGGCATCAGTGCACAGCTTCCCAAGGAGAGAACTTGGAAGGTGACCGTAGTGATATTCAGCAAAGAGGTATGTGGCTCTTTTTCTGGGGTGAGTTCAAGAAATTAATTGTCCAACCTCATAGCAAAGGAAACAGAAAGATTATTGGAAAATATATATCTGCTGTTTATGTGGAAAAATAAATTTGTTTTATCAATAAAATGTGCCCCAAAATCCTAGGATAATAATGTTTACTGAGAAATGATATCAAAGCCAAAGGTCTTCGGAGAGATTTTTGAAAACTTAGCGGGTATTTAAAAATCTTTTGCTCATAATTTCAAAGAATAATTTCTATTTTAAAAATATTGGTTATGAGTATGTAATTTGGTTTTTATGTTTCTACTTTCTGAAAACTATTAATTGTTTTAGTTTTTGTGGTTCTTCTAAGGAGTAGTAGTTACATTAGTTTCAAGATTGGCCTGTTTAAATTTCTTCTATCAGCACAGAGCAAATGAGTAATCACAAACTTGAAAATTTTGAATTCTTGTTGTCAAAGTATTTTTTTAAATGTTGGAACAATACTATTTTAATTTTAATATTGATTTTTTAAAGTTGTTTAATTTGGCTTTGGGGCATAACTCACAGCAAGAGAATTTTTTGTTTATTAGTTTCTGGGAGCTTGTTTTTGTTTTCCCTTAATTTCAGGCATATATGGATTTATTGTATTAAATTAAAATAGTTTTTAGTTTCTGATTGTGGTTAAAATTTTAGGAAACATCTGTGTTTTTCTGAGAGGCTGATGAAGACTTTATTATGACCCTGAACATTATTATTTTTACTTTTCTTAAAGAGTAGCTTCATGGTGAAAACCTATAACTATAGTTTTTTTTTCAATGTTTTATAAAAAGAATTTATGCATGAAGCTCTTTAAACGAAGAGCCGTGGGTGATGTAAGTTTTTTGTCTTATTCACATTATGTCTTCTTACCTAATGTTTGGATTTGATGCCACAGGCAAACAACCAACCAGTTACCATGATGCACTGAGCAAAGCCATATGCTCCAATGGCTAAGTGAAAAGACAGAAAAATTCTGCACTCTTGATGATAATTTAGGGCTGCTGTTCGAGATCCAGTCTGCTACCTCTAGCTTTATTCTTATGTTCAAATAATAAAACCACTTAACTGGTTTAAAATAATCATTTCTATTAGCTCACAGCCAAATGTCATCTGATTGGAGAGAACAAGGTCACATCGCAGCAACAACAGCAGAATAAGAAACTTTAAGCCCCTGGTGCTAGAAGGCCCAGGTTGAGGAAAACAGAAAAAACAAAGTGAAAGAGAAAAAAGCCTCAGACTGAAGGAAAATAGGACAGATGTCACCTGATGCGAAACGCAAGGGAACGGAGGTGATGGATAAAAATCAACAGCCTTCAGAATGATACAGAGGCACAGTGTTATTATTTTTTTCTTTTTTAAGAGAAAGGTAAGCTTTCCAAGTGCTACACAAACACAGAGTGAAAGGAAATTGAGGCATCATAAAAAAATGTAAATATAAGCACAATTAAATATTTATATAAATTACACAAAAAGGTAAGAATAGGTTAGGTTTCTTTTTTAAGAGGACAATAACCAGCTACCCTATTTATATGTCTCAAAATTTCTAAAAGAATCACAGCTTAAAAGCTTCCTCATTCAAATTGAAATAATTTTGTTGAATAGTACAATGGTCAGGATCTGCCTAAATAAAGATGTAAGATAATATTATTTAATATTTTTCAACATAATACACATGAGCCTTCTAGCCCAAAGCAAATATGAAAGGTAAATGATTTTAGAACAAAGTAAGCTTAATGAGCATTATGTGTTAGTGAATTGTGTCTTTCTCATTTCAAATTTTGATACGGAATTAAACATAGAGATAAAAACAATTATTTAATCAAGTTGTATTCTCAAATGTGGGTATTACTAAAGTCTGAATTACTAAATATGAGCAATGCTGCAAATGATTTTAAAATGGTAATGAATCTGATTTTTTTGTCATGTTTGCAGAATTGAAAGTAGGATAAATTAATCTTACTTTTTAGTCAACTGTAAGCTCACATATTAAAAAGTCATGTTAGTCACTGTTGTAAAGTATGTAATACAGGGTTTTCCAGGTGTTATTTATCTACCAGCTACAAAGCTTAGGATAATTCAAGAATTAATAAAGAAATTGTATTTTGGTTGATTTTATCCTGGTTTTATACTTGCAGCAAAAGATCCAGAAGGCTCCAAAAGGTCCAAAGTTGCTCAAATGTTGGGCAATTATAGTACTCAACCTCATTAAGCAGAACTATATCTGGAAATGCTTTTACTATATTTTGTAACTCATTCTTATTTTATTTAATTAGCCAAAGGGAGCATATTAAGTATAAGGAATATACTTAGAATAAAAATAGCTCCAAAAAGTTAATTCATCATGGTGGTATTAGGTATTTTACATGTCATTTAAAAAAACCATTTACTGTTGTTTATGTCTGGACTTCAGTTCATGAAAATGAAAAACTATGTTCTCCTATTATATTCACAGAACAATCTTTTCCAAGAAAAATAATAATGATTTTAAAGTTTTAATTCTAAAGTCTCAAAAATGTACTAGTGTGATTCTTAAAATTTCATAATATACAATAGGTTGTAAATGACCAGAAAGTTGATGTGACAAATAGTGTTACTGATGCAGAAATAATTGTTTTAAATCTTGAGAAGTCAAAGGACAAAAAAGGACAAACGTATTACATTTAAAAAAAAATCTAATGAAGGATAGCATACTTCTGTAAAACAGTTAGTAGAAAGTATCTATGTCATCTGACTATTAGAAATATTATTGAATATCTGAGACTAAGGATAGGAAACAAGAGCTATAGCTGATGGTAATATTTAAAATCCTGAATTCCTCCTCACTTGAGAAACCTGATCCTGATTCATAAAGAAACACGCCTGTGTATGGAGCAGATTATTTGATATTCAAACATTAATGTTCCCATATTTCAGCATTTGGAGGAAATCCAAAATGATATCATACTTGTGTGAAAAATCCAAACACAATCTCACAATCTCAAATGTAAGTGTATGCAAAATACCTAAACTATTATTAAGAATTGTTTGAGAAAAAGAAAAGAAAAAGCTTCAGCCTTCATAAAATAAAACAGTGCAATTTAGAATATAAATCAATTAACAATGTGTGTGATCTATGCAACCAAATGATCTGTTGAGCTTTGTTAAAGATAAACTTCCCCAGGCTACATTAATATAGCTTAATGCCTTTTCCGGAGAAACCCATTTTAGACAATCCAAACACACAGCAAAAGACATTAAAACAGAGGCTCTATTTTAATGGGAAGAAGAAACAGATGTTGAAACAACCCCTTACTAAGACTAAATGATCTAAAAAGAATTGATATTAACTTGCTTAGTCTATATTTATATTGGCCATATTTCTACTCTGACAACTGGCACACTGAGACAGTAAACACCATGTAAGTCCCGTTTTGCACTGCAAAATCACACACAATATTATCTACTATCCTAATAATTATGTTGTCCCATTTGAGAGATGAGATCAGAAGAGTAAGCTCTGGAAATCAACCTTTAAAATTATATATCAGGGAATTTGAATTTAGAATCCCACTATTTCATTCCATAGCTTCTTGGTAGAGAAATTTGATACCACGTAGAAAGCAGTCAGTTCATGAAAAACACTGTTCAAGTCTGTTGGTGGAGCAAGGCTGTCGATTCCCATCAGCTGGAATCGTGGACAATCTAAATGAGCAGTATCAGAAGAATGAAGAAATCAGCCTAACACTAGCATTTTGGCTACTATAAGCTATCTTAGCAGGAATTCAGGGTTCCAGACTGGAGTTAAAGGACATAGTGTCCCACTTGGCAAAGTGAGCAGAAAGATACAGGAGTCAGGGGGAGAAAAATCAGAAGGCTAATAATGAAAAATTGAAACTATCATGACAGTCTACTTGGCCAAAAAGGACAGACACGCAGATGTCTATCAGTTGTTTGATGGAGGACAGCTTTAGGTTTCTAGGGGTTAATATAGAAACAGTGGACACTGCCCTTCTAGAAACATAACTGAGTGTTATTCATACCCCAGTCTTTTTATTAGTGAAGAAGGGAGATTAGGAATTAATAAATATGTTTCATGTGCATTAGTCCATATACCATTTGAAAGTTATTATTATTACTATGAAAATTTCAAGTGCTAGAGGCTAAGTAATATTCTCAGGAGCACAGTACTAAAGTGAATCAGGTTTTATTTCTGACTGTGACCTTAACCACTCGCTGTACAACACTGCTTTCCAAAATAAGGCTTTTAGATAGCAAGTTTAAGACTAGATGTTCATCCCCTAGAAGAGACAAGAACAGCCTAATGGACAGAGGAAAAGAGAGACGCTCTTGCCTCAGGCAGAGAGAGGCTCTGCTCACTTCTCTCCCACACATTCTAGAACTCACTACTGTTTTATTAAGATAAACTGCAATAAAGATAAGGAAGAGAAAAGAAGATAATAAAAAATTAAAAACTACAATGAAAAATAGATAACATAAAAAGGAAATAATTAAAGCAATGCCTAAAGGTGATAAGAAGAAACTAGGTAAATAAGTAATACAAGAACAAAGTAAACATGAGATAAAAGTCTTATAAAACAGTAAGAAAAGATAAATCAACTAAGAACAATTAACTGTGAGATTGTAAAAACAAAAGGACTAAAAGATTAAAAGAGAAAAATATGCAAAAAAGTTTTAATGAATTTTAAAAACAAGGGAATAAACTAGGGCATTATATACCAACTGGAATAGAAGAAAGAAAATCCAAGTACTAGAAGTTCCAAAGTTGAACACAAGCACACATTAGTGTGCTTCGAGCTAAAGTTGCTGAACGTGTTAAGCAGATGCTACACGAACTTGTGTCCTTGACACTGCGGGGGGCGGGTACTGTGCTCTTTGGCTTACAATTCTCTGGGAAATCGGAGGGGAGATCAGGACCATGCTATTCTCTGACCTTCCTCTCCAGCCCAATCACTCCTGAGACGCTGATCGGTCATCTAATTGCTTCCACAGAATTTTCTACTGGGTACCCACAGGCACACGAATCCTTGTTTCTCTTGGGATATGCTTTTCCAGCCAAGAACTAGTCTTTTGCCAAGAGGAGTTAGGATAATGCCATTGAAGAGTTTATCTGGGACGATGCAATGCTGCTTTCATTAGCTTCAAAATGTCCTAAGTGTGCTGGCCTTTTAGTGAGTCTTATTAATAATTCTAGTTATTATAGCAACCATTTTCAAAAACCAGCCTCTGAAATTATGCATTTACACCTGCTTGTCTTATACAGAAAAAAAAAAAAAAAGAGAGATGAAGGTATGGTAGAATAATACGGTGCCATAGTAACTGACGCATTATTTTCTCCAACACCACTACCCTGCCTATCATCTCTCATTTTTGTCACGAGGCATGAGGCCTATGGAAGCTGTCAGAGTGTGACTTGAGAACATATGTAACGATTATTTAACTTCTGAATGAAGAAGCTGAGTATCTAGATTTAAGTCTGCAGTACATAAGCAACAAACCAAATAGTAAAACTCTTCACGATAATCACTGCTCTCATTTTTCCCAAATATAGTCATGAAACTATGCAAGACAGGGACTTGGGAAATGGAGGAAACAAGAGCATTCGATATTACAGGGGACGCTCCACCCCTCTCCCACTTTCTAGAAATAAGTTCTGAAGAGAAGGCTTATTCCTCTTTTACTTACTTACGAGGACCTACAATGGACAGTGCCCAGACACTAGGTGAAGTACAGAAAGTCAGCAAGTTTAACAAAGAGGACTCTTGCTGTCATTCAGTGAGAGCTATAGAGTGCTGTTATTTGTGCAGAGAGAATAGGCCTGGAGACAGTTCCCTGCGGCTCTTGTGGAATTGTTGTGACCTGGTATAGCAGCATCAGAATGACCAAAGGGCAGGCCAGCAAAAACACTTATGGTTAAAATCCGGGGGTGTTCAAATTACACATACTTTTTTGGACAATATCTGTAGGATGTGAGTGGCTCATGGCTTACATTTCAGAAAGCCACACCAGGGAGCAGATTAAGAAACAGGTCAGCATCTCCAGGTCATTCACTGCACCACCTTGCATCATTGTGCAGACGACCAGACAACTGACTCGAACTCAGAGTGCAGGCCAGCCTCCAGCATGAGAAATACCCGTCCTTCCTGAGCGGGCCGTGCTTTAAAGCGTTCCATGAGACACTCAGCATTCTGTGGGACATCCAAGGCAATGAGACAGTATGGGAACTGGAATGCCCCAGTTAAAAAATACTCCTTGGCCTTTTATGCCTGCCTAGACACGGAACGGATTTGTCACATTGCTTTCTCTTCCCTTCCCTTCCACTGGCCTACCACAGGCCCTCCTTCATCTATGCACTCCCTCTGTCTGGAACAATCTCTTTCTACAAGCTTTTTCTTAACAAATGTACTATGCACTCCCCTTTGAGACCTCACCTTAATCATTATTTACTCAAGAAAGTTTTCTAAACTCTTGATCAGGTTGAGCATACCCCACATCCATTCAGTGTCGTCTTCCATTTACCTCCCCCAAAGCAAGCACGACCCCCTGAGGGCAGGGGCATTATTTTATCTCACCCTCCATAATGCTCTAGTAAAGGAAAGACCAAATCTGAGATACGGATAGACAGTAAGTTTTTAAGTAATAACAATGGATGGTTTATTCTGAGCAGTCGATTGCTTAATAATATTTAAATATAGATTGTATCAATCCATGTTCAAAAACATTTACTCCAACATAAAAAAAAAAACCTCAGCTATCATCACTCGTGTCCATTTAGAAGTTAATACTTTTAAAGACTAGCAACCATGAGATTTCTATTACAGTAGATTCATGAAATACGCTCAGTTAATCGAGTTCATTCTGCTAATGAGGTAAGGCAAGCGTAAGTTGAGAAATACTACTAAACTAATAGTAACTGTCTGCATTTTCCCATCATCTTAATGGAGAAATAAGCAATAGAATTATTAATAGCATCAAAAAGTTTGAAGTCCTGGTAATGATCACTTCTTAGCTATGCTTCAATTGTCATCCCTCATTTAAATAACATCCGTTTTCTTTATTTTATTTTCATACATATATTTAAGGAAAAGACAAAAACAGTAAATTAAAGTATGCATTAAATATTTCCTTTCCATCTCTACCTGATGACTAACAACCACGTAAATCAAGTATTTATTCTACCGAAGTTGGCACATTTATAAAAATGTAGGGTAAAGTACATTTATTTAATTTGCTTATCAAAGAGGCAAACTCACTTTGCAATTAAAGAAATATCGGTTTCAGTTTTGAACATATGACTTATTAGTTCAGAGAGTTTTAGTGAACAATTTTAACCCTCTAAACTCAGTGTGTTTACCCATTACATACAGATACTGTGCCTAACTCATAGTGTAAAATTAGGAAGTTTAAAGAAAATAATCTTACAATGTGTCTATTAAACTGTATAACATAAGAGCAAAAAATTAAAAAAAATTTTTTTTTTCCAAACCACTATTTATTGCCCATTGTGGTTTATAACATTCTGTATTTTTTTTTTTGCTTGTTTGAAGTTTGATCCTATAATACTGCTTATATAATCTACTTATATGTATAGCTGGAAATGAAGTAAAATGCTTCTAAACTGGCAAGATGCAAAATGCAAAATGTTTAAGAAGAACTGTTCTTATATCTGTTCTTAAAATATATACTAAATTTTACATGCATTTCAGAACTAGGGAAAAAATACAAAAAAAAAAAAAACAATTCAATCTGTCAGAAGGTATTTTTTATTTGCCTGGAGTGTCAAAGCAATATTGCACTCAAAACACAGGTCAAAATTGCTAAGGAAAGCACTTCTGAAACAATACAGAGTTTTAACAAGGACTGTCTGGTACCTCCAACATTTCTCTGCAAACCTAACAGAGAGAAATGAGGCAACACCTCATTCAATAAGCCCGTCACTCGGTAGTGGCAGACCCTGTTGTTGTACAGAAATCTATGTTCTTTCAAGAAAAAACATGAAAGAAAAATAAAACTATGTCAAGTTACCTAAAGCTGAAACTCTTGAGCCCTAAACTCCTTGATAAATATGCTATGAACATGCAAATTTTGTGTTTTTAATTAGAAGAAAAAGGAAAAAATGGAAGGCTTTGTTCATTAGTTATGGCCCTGCTGTCTACAAACTTATTCGTTTGAGAAACTTCCTCTTTTACTGTGCTCCTCCAGATGTGACAACCTTGACAGCAGCATCATTTTAAATAAATGAGCAAAATTAGTAACACTTATTCTGAAGTCAATTATCTCTTTATGATTATTTTCCTCAGTTGGTTCTCCAAAGTCCACAATCTACTAAAAAACTCTCTCAAAGATGATTCAAAATCAGGAGTTGTTTTTCCTATGGTCACCTGGGGATTGTTATTGAAATCTGTCCCCTAAACTATTATCCTCAAACATGAATGGATTTTATTCTGACAATCTTACATAATACAGTTCTCAGAGCCAACCACTGTTCTATCATCGGGATACTTTCTAAAATTAAAAAGTTTTCCTTACGCTAATCATTTCTAAAAATAGATTTAATTAGCTTGTACTGTGTGCAAGGTATGATATTAGGTGCTGAGGATACACAAGCTAGCCCAGAGACATGGACCTCCCTCCCATAGGGCCTAGTGGAGAGGACACAAGGTCCCAAATGACAAGGCCCCCAACTCCTGGCTCAGGAATGTTTTTGTTTGTTTGTTTATTCACAGCTTCTCCTTGGACATTTCAATTTCTGGATCCTATAGTAAAAACCAAACCACTTTCTTTTACCTAGTTTCTGTACTTACATGATCTGTGGCCTTTTTTATTCTTGTAAAAATGTTCTTTTTCTTATTTCTCAGTGCTACTATTTCATTGCGCCTTCTTGAATCCTATTAAAATACCAAACAGATTTCTAAAATATCACTACAATAAATCATTTTTAAAGGGTACACTTTTCCTTTCACTTTCAGGACAGGGTTTTCTCTTTATTGGGCTGTAGTATATTTCAATGAGTCCAACTTTATTTTCTTTCCCATTAGTCATCCTCTAAGGAGCATATATATACCTAAAATTAAACTCTGCCAACTATCTCTGTGTGTGAGGTGCACAGTATCCTTTTCCGTGTGATGTGTGTACAGTCCTACTCCTTTCTCTTTTGCACAGGATGAAAGCTAATGAAAAACAACAACAGCAACAACAGGGCCCGGAATCCACGCCCCACTTCCTGCCCGCATCTGCGAGGTCTCCTGCCCGCACCAGTGACGTCTCCTGCCTGTCTGTTGACTTGATTTTTCAGGGCCATCCTTTTCCAACTCCATAGATCGCTACAGCTGGTTGGTTCCATGCTGCACATTCCATGTCAAGAGGCCAGGTACCACTGGTTGGGATTTTCAGTCCAGTGCCACAAGGCTTGCAGAAAATAGAAATCCCTTCTTATATGGGGCTGGGTATCAATTCTGAATTTTCTCTCATGTTTCCAATTGTCATATTTTCCTGTTTTTTTTTTTCATTGGAATTGTAAAGCAGAGTTGGAAAGACTGCATTTGTCCTGATGGTCAGATACTCTGTATAGGTATTTCCAACTTAAAATTTTAAGCCTGAATTTTAGCTTTTCTCTTTATTGTTTTGATGCATTAATACATCATTTAAGTTTGCAGCAATTGTTTTCCTAATGTGGTTAATTTTCTTACTTAAACATAAGTGAAAAAAAGAAACTCTTTGTATGTTGAATGGAATAATAATGATACTGGCATTAGAAACATTATGGAAAGTCTTATAGAGGAAATATTCAACAATAAAGAAACCAGTGATAGAATTGCATTAGATTTTTAATTAATTTGGAATTTTCCAAGACAAAACTCAAGCAGAGTAATTTAAATTTAGGATTACAATCTGTTTACATACAGGGTTCGGCAGAAGTAACACCTGGACTTGAGTATAATTTTATTACAAAATCATAACCATACATGCTTATGGTTACACAAATAATGCCCCATTTTTATGGTTCGGTAATCTATACCAAATCTTTTATGACAAGTCATAAGCATGTATGGTTATAATTTTGTAATAAAAATCATAACTCAAGTCCGGACATCACTGCTGTCGGACCCTGTATATTTCAAATAACCATTAATTCTATGAGTAAACTACACTCATTTTCTTAATGCCCTGTATTAATTCCTTCAACAATAACAAAAAAGTAATGGCCATCTATTATGTGTCTTCCACTCAATTTGGTTCTCCTGAGATAGTAACAAACAACAAATGATCCTGACCTCTAGCTCATGATCTAGTACACCAGCATGAATTTTGGAAGTTAATTATTATGTATAACTCTGCGAGTTATTTTTTTGCAGACTTAAAGCAACATGGAGATAATTCAGGTAAAACTCAATACTAGAACAGGAACTGACTCAACACACGCTATTAAAGTATGTACATACATACATACATACACATACATACTTACATACATATACATACATACTCACATGCATATATATAATATATATATAAGCTCCTAAATTAACTTTTTAAACATAAATATTGGATTCTTCCCTAAGAAGAAGCTATACTTAAAGTTATACTGAAAGGGAATTTGCCCCTCTCCCTCATACCCAGGTCAAGTGTAGTGAGTGAAAAACCATTCAGTAAGAATGTGAATTCGGGGAGTAAAAGCCAGTAAGATACTTGTGTGCTTTGAAACATTCAAAATGAATTCTAAACCTTTTGAATGCATAAGATGCAAAATAAACCCTTTAATGATTCATGTCTTACATTCTAAAGAATCCCTCATAGCTTTCAAGGCAATCAGACACATACAGAATCTCAAAAACAGTTCCGCATCTTTTAGATCAAGGAAAGGCTGTAGGCGGTTGGAAATGAATAGTACATAAGACCTGAATAGTGATAATAATGAAAGCTGTTAATATGAAGGTTCATCAGAAGAGCAAATAATTTATTGCTTAACCAAGTAAGAGCCTTTTTACTTCACAAAAATTAATTTATTTTATTTTGCTAACCAGTTCATCTTATGGAAACAGGCTATAGGTAGCAGCAATACGCCCACCAGTAGTACTTGCACATACAATGCCTAACTGTCAACCGTGCTATTTTCTAGGGGACAGAGTAAATATTAATCATATGTCCGCTTCATTCCTCCATATTAGAATACAATTTAAGACAAAACTTACGTTTTCTAAGTGTAATGTAATAGTTTTAAAATATGCTAATAAAATATGTATGGCAATAAAATAGTATGTCTCTGTCACTTATTCAAATTGGCATAGTCTAAGTTATATTTGAATAAATCTGGAGTTCAGGATATCATTTAGGAGCACCTTACTAGACTACTGTCTAGTCGAATCAGAAAATGACACTATTTTCTTAACCTCTCCATTTCCTGCTTACTGAAGACAGAAAATACGAGTAGGTTTGTTTTTTTTTTTAATGAATAAAATGAGAGAAACTGGTGGAAAAGATTATGTGACAGTATCAGTGAATGAGAACTCTTGAGGTGATTTTCTAGGTCTCAACTAATAAGGATTTAAAATTTTTTCACTCCACCAAAAATCTTCATATTTGTAGAAATGTTATAAGTAAAAACCAGGAGCTACCTGATAAAAGGAAAATACAAATCTTGGATAGTTATTATACAATAAAATAGGACCTAATTAATTCCTATCACGCAAATAGTAATGTTTATCTTATATGGCCCAAAATTAGGGCACCAAGATTTTGACCTCTCTAATTAGTTAATTCCACTAGGTTTAGATATTCATCTAAATAGCTACAATTAACTCAGATTTTTTTAACATGACAAAGGAGTTATTCCCTTAGAAGACAATTTTGTTTAAATGTCTATATTTTTATATGTATAAATATAGAAATGATAAATGGTTATGTAAAGAAATATACGTATAATAATGTACAAAGTTATATATGAATAAATATATATATATTTCAATCTGAAATAACATATAGAGAAAAATTACAGTGTAGTTCCAAATTTTAGTGTCAAATGCTTCTCATTTAATTACTGGTGAATCTCTTGGCCAAGAATAGCCAGGTTCACATCTTCTCTTTTGCTATGTTCTGGGGTTTTTTCTTAGCTTAATCTTGCTTCTGTGTCATCTGTTGATGAACTTCTCTTTTCACTGCAAGTTCATTTCCTACTTAGGGCCTCCTCAGGCTTGCCCATTCTTTCCTAAGTACACATTTGTCACACGCCTTTGCCTGTGAACAACTCAGACACAAGGCATGGGTCAGCATCCCTGGAAGTTCTGTTTGTACCACATTCTTCCTAATCTGATTGGATGGATACTTGACTGACGCAGGGAGGGCTGATCACATCCTCTCTTCCAAAAATTTGCAATTAGGACAGAAAAAGGGCCAACCTCTGTGAGCGATGAAACTAAAAGTATGGAACATTATTACTCCATGAAGGGGAAGGAGAAGAGAAAGTCGTCTGTGGGGAGAAAAAGAGAAGGAAGAAAGAATGAAGTAAACGCATCAAGAGAAGGTCTAGCTCTCCGGAGCTAAGACTCCCTTGTCGCTCATGGCTCCGTGAATCACTATGAATCCTCTTTACAGTCTCCGTGAGTTCTTCCCCTCGTCTGAGAGCAGCTTTTCTTACACTTGAAATACCAGAGGTCTTAAGTAATTATAGTAGTGTATTCTCACATTCTCTGTCTGCAACTAGTCAAATCTTATCCTTTAAAGTACTCATTTCTAGAGCTCTAGTTATTTCAGCTCCAAGGCGCCTCTTTGCAGATTCTTAACATTTTGGAAAACAAATTTTTCTGGAAAAATGTCTGGTGAAATATGCATTTTCTATGAATTATCCCTGTGGGTGAGGTTGTATAGATTTATTTACTTTCTTCTTGGCTGAATACTGCCTATAAGAGTGGCATTTCTTTAATAAAGGACCTTTACACTCTGTTTACTTTGTTGCAATAACCATTTTTATTCCTTTAAGTGATCCCTTATATGTTGAAAACTATCCATTTATCAAATTATTGAAGTTTTTAGTTTGGTTTTTCCAGTCTTCTACACTGACTTGGCATTTATTTAACTACTGAATAATATTTATAAAAAAAGATACACAGGGTCCTGCAGAAGTTAACACCCTTTTAAAAGTAGTTAGAACATTGTTACATTACAGAATTACATGCTTATGATTTTGTAATAAAGGATTCGGTATAATTACCAGCTCATAAAAAAATGGCATTACTTCTGCCAGACCTGGTATATTTGTATATATTACATATGTATATACATTTATACTTAATATTTATATTTTAGCAAAGCTCTCAAAATAACATGACTATAACCAAACTCCTTATTATTTCCACCACAAGGAGTTTCTCTCAAAATCCTCCAACACAATAAATATCAAGTCTATTCTTGCCATCCTTCACTCCAAAAATCGGGAATCTTCATTGATTTTACACTTTTTCATATCATATGTCCAGTCTGTGATCAAACACTAATGCATTATCTTCAGAATATATCTGTAATTTTAACTGTACCCATCTCCACTGCCAGCACCTTGTCCAAACCCACATCTTCACTCGCACATATGTTTTGAATCCACCTGCAAATCTCACAGTCTTCATGGTTTTGTTCTTGTGATCCTTCAGTCAATTTGCTCCCCAGAAGCCACAGTGCCTTGTCGTGGCATTCCTCTGCTTGAACTCCACTATGGGCTTCCCACGTGAAGTGCAGTAAAGGCCAAAGACCTAAGGATGACCTACATCATTTGAAAACCTTGGTCACAACAAGCTCAATTAAGCTGTTTAATATCACTTAACTGTTACATAATAGCATCTGTACTCAGGCAATCTGACTACAAACTGGGCATATTAATTAGTATGTAGGGAGCTAAGATAATGTGAAAGGAAAAAAAATATATGTATATGGGTTTTCTTGTAAATAGCATTTATCTTGAAATAAACTTAGGTAATAGGAGTATATTCTAAAAGATCCTTATGATTAGCAGAGAATTTTAATGTTTAACAGACTTAGAATGATCCCTAAGGACCTTATATAATGTATCTCTTTAATTCATGTATTGTACCCTCAAAAGTTCCTTTTTACAGCATTCTGTAATCATACTAAGAAGTCATATTAGTGGTGATGAACTAAGGAAGAAGGTTTTCTTATATGGAATTCAATGTTCTGAATTTCTTAGTAACAATTCCTTTTCCCGCCACCCCCCATAATATGGGAAATCATCAGTGCTATTTATACACATGACAAACTGAGGAGAACAACGTTGTCTTGCATCACTCCAATAAAAAAGAGTGTGCGCACAGTGAATTTCAATGTATCTTAACGTGTACTGGGTCCCTGAGCTAAGTCTAGGTAAGAGTTTCCATTTGATTGGACTTATCTAATTATTGTCCCTGTAGCTTTTCTGGGAAAGTTTCATATTTATAATGAATATTTTATGGGAAGAAATACTATATTACTACATAGACATATTTTGATTTTACTACCAATGTACATACAATGAGCAATTTGTTTCTTGAAATGAATATATTTTTATGCAGGTTTTGCTTGTTCATCACATTATAATTTAGCACTACGAAACTGAGTAGGAGAAAGTTTTACTCAATAGTGTTAGTAAATCATCATTAATAAATAGTAATATCATGAGCAAGTATTTCAAATCATGGAAGTCATTTGATTTAGTGTTACATAAGGTGTATTTTCACACTCTTTCCATTTTTATTACGCTACCTCGTTCTGGAGCATTATGTTTCAGTACAGAATCTTTTTCGCATATATAAATCTATGTTCTTCTGCCACTGAAACACTCACTCTTGCTGGAAACTTTAATTTGATATTCAATGATTCAAAATAGTGAATTACTTAACATGTATAACATTAGGAATAGAATTAAACAGAGATCAAATAATGCCCTGAGTATAAGTGATGGCATACACTATTTCTCTTACTAAGAGAAGGTGGTGGATATTGGCAGCAATAGCATGATACCACAGAAAAATAGTTTTGTTGAATTACTTTATTCTGCTTGTAATAATTCCCCTGTATGGAAAATCAATGTCACCTTAAAACAACATTTCAAAATGGCATTTTTTCCTTTGTCACTTTGTTTAATGATCCCCAGGTATTTGATAATAAGGATAAGATCGGAGATGATTTCTTTGATTTGTTTTGATGTTTTCAAGTCAGGAAATGCTTTAACATCATTTTCTGTGTGTAATCTGAATGCAGGTAAAGAATTGCTCAACTTGTTGGAATGCTAATTAAATGTAATAATAATTTGTATAATCCACTGTGATACTAAACTGGATAACGGCAGTCACTTGAGTTTCCAAGGAGGAAAGGTTTGTTTTAATGCACATGTCTAATTTAAGAAGTTCACTGTTTTATTATCACAAAACATTGTCACTTGCTTGAAATAATACAAGTCCAATAGTTGATAGATCACAAGAATTTGTAGTTTCTTGTAAAATCAACACAGATGATCTATTTACAAAGAAAGAGATATCAAAATTTAATAATCACTTAATAATTACTGGGATGATTTCATATGTTAGATAAATGCCTAACCACTGCCCTGTACACCTTAAACTAATATAAAATAATATCATATGTCAACAATAATTAAATACATATATAGTCATGGAATGTATTGTAATAACTATGTACAATAGGCAGTATTTGTGAGGAGTATAAATATCTAATCAATATGTTGTTTCATAAACCTGAAACTAATAAAAAAATAATTAAAAAGTAAATTTTAAAAATGAGAAAAAATATCAGGCAATTCATTACTATTCCTAGATGCATCTTATTAGTCCATGATGTTGTCACAGTAAGAAAGGCTCTAAATTTACAGCTGCATTCGTGGCTCGTACCTTAGGAGCTGCGTGTTCTGGATACATGCAGCAAGCGGGTGGATGCACACAGGCCACTGAGAGAATTTATGGTGGGAAGTTTCATGGCGTTCCAATAGCTCCTTCTTTAGAAAAAAAAGGAAACTATCCAGAAAGTCACACACCTAACAAAATCTATTGGAACCTTGGGACTTAGAGGCTTCTATCATCTTAGTTCCTTTTTTATAGAGCTATTTTGCTTGGGGAAAAAATATCACTTTTGTTCAATAAAAGCAGTATTTTGCTAACTATAAACTGACAGAACTTTTCTCATATTTTCACAAATGTTAGTGCTTTTTCTATTTTAGAAATTAATCTCCAATGCTGTCATTAAATAGAATTCCCATATTATTTTTAAATATTTATTTCATTATTATCAAATGTCAAAGTTAATCAATGCCCTTCCTCTGGAAGCACAAAGCTGACTTAATGGAAGAATGCTTACCGTGGTGTGCCCCAGCAACAGGAAGAATTTTTTAAATGCCTTCCCTTATATCAACCTTGGCCTTCAGAGAGAAAAACACCCCGGAGATCTCACAGATACTGGTGTTTCCCTCTTTAAGTTAGTTAACAGGACTTCGATAAAGGAATGATAATTTGGGTTTTTCTGGTGTAATTAGTGTTACTCATCGTAAGTCTATTCTAATATTTTCATCTCCTAAATCTTAGGATTTCTTCTTCTTGCTTTTTCC
This sequence comes from Lyroderma lyra, assembly GCA_004026885.1. NCBI lineage: Eukaryota > Metazoa > Chordata > Mammalia > Chiroptera > Megadermatidae > Lyroderma > Lyroderma lyra. The sequence goes on from PVJL010002982.1 coordinate 51,282, forward strand.
AGGGCCTTATTGAACGGGGTCCACCTTTGTGCACAACTTTTAATGAATTAATCAAACCAAGTGTTATAGCCTCTTCCAGCTGCTGGGAACTAGCTCGTTGAAGGGGAAAAACATCTTAGGAAAACACACATTTGGATAAATTTGACTCAGTCCCTGTTACATACAGAGTGACTGGCATTCTGAGAATCTATTTCTACTCATGCCCCTCAGGTTCCTGCAAAAATAAATGATAACTCTTGCAATCCTTTTTTGGTATATATCTCATTTTGGATCAGATGCATGCTGCAAATCAGTCCTCTCATGCGTCAGGAGGCAAAGGAGGAAGCCTCTTCCTTTTCTGAGGTGACTTCGCTCCCTGCTGAAGACCCTGTACCCATCGCACTTTGCAATGGAACTGCATTATCCTCAAGCATCGCCTTTATCACTCTTTGCCTAGTAATCGACTCTGCAAGCCCTCTCCAAAGGGACTTGAGGCCAGTTACCACGGAGACTGTGCTCTGGGGAAAGGACAATGCTAGGCCATTCCAGTGATCATTAGATAGTGTGAATGTTTGGAAGATAATTGCTGGAGATGTAATTCACCACCGTAGCCCTCAAATAAGAAATGGGGTTACAAGTCAGGTGTGAAATAAAGTTTATTTCCAAGTCTGCTTTACACTGACATTAGTGTGCCTGCAGTTTCACCTTGAACATACTTCCCTAATTTCAAGATGTATAATTGTAATTAATGCCCATGTGCCAACAGGTCGGATTCCTAAACGGGCTCCCTGACCCATGTAGTAAAGGCCTTTATGATAAAAATGGATAAATGAAAGCATTAGGGCTGCTCTGACATCCAAATTTTTAAAATCGCAAGCAATACCCCATTTCTGATCCCTGAAGAAATCAGAGAGACTAGTGTCACTCTCAGATCCGTGAAAGGTGTAGCGGGTAGTGATTCCTAGCACATGCCCTTTACCTTGAATGTTTTCTTTGTGTGGAAACCAGGAGTTTCAGAAGGATGGCTATGGTTTTCATAATTATTATAAGAGGGCGACTGAACTCATTTTCCAAACCAGACGTTTTGAACCAAACCTCTGTACACTGTGTTATCTGATACACAGATACTGATCTAGAAACTGCCAAACCTCTATTTCAATTAACAAAAAATAATACTAATAAATAGCAAGTTTACTTTTACCTGGCAGTGGTAGCAGCACAGCTCACTGTCTAACTAAGCTCTATGGTAACTTCCAGTTGTCTATTACAATGCACTACCCAGGGACATGGGTAGTTTTGAATTCCACAGAATATCATACTGGTTCGCCTTGATAATAGCATGCTTAATAAATTTAAAGGAAAAAAAGTAACACGTACTTTAGATGGATTAGTGGGTACATGCGCACGTGATGGACTGTGAGTAATCTACTCTGAAAGAAGCAGGACCTTCAAAGTTGCAGGCAAGCCATGGTTTAGGGCATGTGACAGAACATCTAAACCTTGCACAGCCTGCCAGTTAGAATGAAACCACAGGTGGAAGCATCTCCTTGCATCTGTTGACAAAAATTGCCTCTAAATCCATTAATAGAGGAAATTTAAAGCTGCTATCTTCTATTGAGACTCATAAATTATGGGCTATGTTGCAGTCTGTCTGAAGTTCAAGGTATCTGACACTTAGGCCTTATGTGTCAACTGAGGATTGGCATGTTTGTGGCATATAAAGGTCCTTTACTGAGATTCTGGCAAAACAAGGAAATTACAATGACTTGTTCTAGGATTCTGGAGCAAAATCATGGAAAGCCTCACACTAGTCTAACTTCCAATTGGTCTATTTGATATGTACTTCACCTGAAAGAAATGATGGCCCAAGGTGCAGATGTACCCTGATGTACGCCGGCAAAGGAAAAAAGTACTAGAATCCTAACAACAATGCTTGAGGTAGAGGCATGTTTTACAGAGCTTTGGTATATGCATGGAGTGTGAGAATTTTTCTGTTTTATGTAGACACTCACAAAAGTTCTCCCATTACAGAGGAGTTTCTCAGTAATTACATGGGGATAATGGCCTATTCTGTGGGTATAACCATGGAAAGGACTGTTCTTCCACATAAGGATACATTTTCCCTGTTTGTCGAGGTCCCGCCAGCCCTAACATTCCTAAGCTCTTACTTGCAGCTGTGTTTGATATCACACACACAATTGCTTCTCACCAAAGAGCTTGTTTCACAGCAAAAAAAGAGGAAAAAAATGGCTTTGTACCTTTGGGTTCACAGGACCTCATCATACACCCTATTATCCAGAAGCAGCTCCCCAGTGAAAACAGTGGAATGATTCACCAATGACTCATTTATGAAACTGTTGGGAGAAAATATCCTGTAGGATTAGTTTATTCACCTCTACTTGGGCAGCCAGAGACCTCTGGTGCAAGTCAGAAGCAGCCTCAATTGATGTAGTATATTCCCAGAAAGCACTGAAATTTAGGCTGCTTACAAAGTCCTGGAGAGAGCTCCATGTACCAGAATGAAGAAGAGGCTAAGATTCATAAAGTCATGGACCTGCTGGCCCCAGGGGCGACACAGGGCTGGATACTAAACTGAAAGCATTATAATGATCTGTCACCTCCACACAATTAAAAAATAAAATCAACTCAACAATGAGTGCAAAGAAATCCAGTCCAGTCATTTTCCATAGTAAATACTTCCTGCTTATTTTTTTAAAAATAGACCTTTTGTTAGATATGTGTGTGTGCTTTGGCCTCTGCATGAGCTTGACTTTCTTACTGGGTATTCCAGCAAAACCCTGTGCTACAAGATAACTAGAGCCATCAAAGTGCATCCTCGAAATGAACAATCCCAGAATTTGCCCTAATAAGTCCAAAGAGGTAGTTAGTTTATTTCATATAGTAATGAATTTACTCCCTTATTCTAATGTAGACCCCATGGAATCTCCCCACTGTCCATCTGCATGGACCATGAGACTCTGCCACTCGGTCCCACGCCTTCATACCTCTGACAATTCTACTGGGCTGTACATACAGGATCCTACATATATAGTCTCTTTACAACCTAAAAAAATGTAAACTCCCTTCCATCCAGAGATCTACACTTCCTCCTAGGATGCCCGTTAAGTATTCTGGATAAATGACTTTCAGAGCAAAGAGAATGGCCTTTGTATCTGCTTACACCGGGAAACATCTGCTCACTGGAACATCCTTCTGCCTCCGTTTCACTAGAGGTGTCGGATGTCATGATCTCAAGCTGAGTAACATGTGCCTCAGTTCTTTGAAGAGGATGAGAAAAGCATTTCTGGAGGTAGAATACCATTAACAGGCAGGGCTGCCTAATTGTTTTTAATTTACTGCTAAAATTCTTGGAGATATGACATACAAATTAACAGAAAAAAATTTATGAAGAGTTAGTAGTATCTCTAATGCAAACATTTAATGCTTGCCAGGCAAAACGCTAAGCACTCCTTTCATTTAATATGGAGAACAAAGGCACAGGGTTGGTATTATTAAAGACTCCTTTTGCAGGAGAGGGTACAAAGACAAAGAAAATAAAATGAATTCCATGAGGTTCCAGAACTAGGAAGTGAGAGATCCAGAATTGTCTTATGATGTCTATTCCTAGGTTACAGCATCACAGATTAATTTTTTAATATTATTCATTTTCTTGATATATTTATTCTAAATGTTCTGTTATAAAAAAAGGCTTTATAAAAATGCTTTGATTGTTTTAGTTTATGATTTAAAAATCTGAACAAAAAATTTTCCATTAAGTCATTAATACGTACCTCGCTCTCCTCGGCATTAAAGGCACACAGGCCATTGGCACCGCCGCGCAGAGCAGGTGGTGTGCTGCTGTTAGGAGCTCACAGCCCCCGGACGGACTTGGACCATGTGGCAAGTGGAACCCACGCCTAAATTAACTGAGCTAGTGAGGACTGACTCCAGCTTCTTCCAGTCATGCTGAAATCCAGTCACCCTTCCCATATGTTCTGATTTTTTTTCATTCAAAAAAAAAAAAGTTTCCCATTTCTGGAATTTAAATCTGTTCAATTTAAATATTGTCAACCAATTCAAAAGCGTTTGATAACACTGTGCTGAATAAATACAGTATGTCTGCTGCCCAAACGCAAGCCAGTTTTTGATCTTTCATGTCAATAATTACTAAAGTTTTCATTCATTTTTTATTTATTACATAATGATACAAGTATATTAATGTGCGAACTGGCCTATGCTGATATAGGTGATTTAATTTCTACATATTAACCCATTTACAAACACAAATTAAAATTAACCTAACCTCTTTCCTCATCGTGAAAGGCTTCTAGAAGTGCAATGACATTTATTTCATTTAGTTGTGTTATTGCGACTTCTCACATTACCTGAGGCCAAAGTTTCAGGTTCAATTATTTCGCTATGTGCTACAAATTCCTCACCTGAAGTTGTGTTTTATGGAAAGCTTAATAATTCATAATTAGAAACTATTATTTCATTTATTTAATTGCTACATTTTTCTTGAGCATTTTAATGCAATCATAAATGTAAAGTTTTCGTATACTTTAAAGATTCGTTATCTTTTTAGGAACTTCTCTGCCTAATTTTGCAAAATGTTTTATTTACCTGATGTTTACTTAAACCAAAATAATTAAATGACTTTGCTTCTTGAAGATCTTTTTCTTCAATAGATGTTTCATTGTTCTAAGTGCTCCAAGTTGTCATTTACTAGAAAGTATTACAATGGGTCTTTCTCTGAGCCAACCCTCCAATGAAGCAGCAAGTATCCAATTTCCTCCCTGTATTTCTTTACATATATTTACATCAAGTAGTTTGACCAAGACATTTTTTGTGTACTTCCTGAAGCAATACTCTCTTGTGAGGCTTTTTCTTCCTCATGGAAGAAAGCACATCTTCTCCCTCCTAGATAGAGAATACTTTTTATGAGATAGAATTCTAACTAGTGGTGTCATTTTGACAAAAAAAAAGAGCACAATACCTCCATCTTGATGGTTACAGCAGCATTTTGAAATAAATATTGATACTTCACATTATCTAGGTGATTTCCCTGTATTTTAATCTCCATATGCTCTTCTTTTCGCTAAATTTCTAACTTCATTGTCATTTATTCATTTTTTTAAAGTCTCCTTCCTTCCTTATTTTACCTTCGTTGTAATTGAATGGCTGACACGTCATGGTTCTGTTCTCATTGTGTCTATCTCTGTTGCACCCAGCTCATTTCATTGTCCCACTAAAACCTGACAACCTTTCCTCATAGTATAACACTCCATATTCATGTCCCAAATTTTTATTCTGTTATCTTTCAGCACCTGTGCTCCACTACAGTGATGTTGAAAGATTCATGCCATTGGTGACAGCTGGCGAAACCAAATTAAAAAGTAGATGTCTGCATAATTATACTCTACCATACTTTACAAAGTGACTGTGGGAGAAATTTTACTGTCTCTTCACATGAAAAAATTTTCTTTTAAATCCTTTTGTCATTTGACATCTGAATATTCTGTCATGCCATAAATTTTTCAAAAAGTCAAATTTACAGCATTTCATTCTATCCTGAATATACTTTTATTCAGGTGAATATAATTAAATAATATACTAGGAGGATGTTTGCAATATCAGTGCTCATTCAAATAGGAAAGAATTAACTATTTTGGTTGCAAAGAATTAACTATTTTGTCTGTCTGACTAAGCGAGATGTCTATGTAACCCGAATCAAGAGTTTTTGCCACCATATTCAGAACAGAAGTAAATTTAGGTCACTCAGTTTTAAACATAATTCACAGGTTTCAGTTTATTAAATGTCAGCATTTGCACTGTTCGGTGGTTTTTTTTTCCCCTTGCCCCCCAGTGTGTACTATGTAACTAACAAGTTAATGCAGATTTCCGATCTATCCAATTCTAGACTCTAGCCATAAAGGACCCAAAACTAACACAGACTTTAACATAGATACTGATCTCCAAAAACCAAACACAGCCTCAGTATATTTTGAATGGTGCAAGAATCAACTAAAATCTCTGGTTTTGACCAGGTAGCAACATAGAGTAAGCCACACATAAATATGTCCGACATAAAGTCAGAATTAAGAAAGGTTCTGTTAACTTACAATTGGAATTCACAAACACTTCCATCACTTAGTTCAACTATAGCCAAAAAATATTTGCATTTGTATATTTTGCACCTTGCACCATGAGATGTTCTGGGCCCTGCACTCAGGTAAGTGCACTAAGGTGTGGATGACCCAAAGATCTGGATAGCACACCATAATGTGGTTGCTAAATGCTGTAATTATGGAACAGAACTCTGCCAATGGGCATTTAGCACGTGCTTGTAGTGCAAGTGAAGTGTTGGAAATCTACGCTCTTTCATTAGCATCACTAACTCGCCTGATCCCTTTGTGTGATGTCAGCTAGAGTAGCACCCAAGATCCAGTATCTTTTCAACAGTTCAGATAATTGCTTCCTCATGATAAGGGCAGAAGCCTGCTGATAAATGTCATCCAGTCTGTGTATACAGAGGACTCTGCTTGACAAGAAGGCCTGGAGGATGCACTCGTCACCAATGCAGTGCAGAAGACACTGCTGAAAGGGCACCAGCATCACAGCGAAGGTAAGTGGTCCTCTGTTGGCCAGACCTGACCAAAGGTATATTACTGCAACACTGGGCTCACTGATAGCAATGATACCATGAACTTACAAAAGAGAGGTCTGTCAGAGTCAGGGGAAGACTAATATTTAAATGTATAGTAAGATGAGAGAGGCAGTAGGGGCCGTTGAACCTACAAAAAGCTATAGAGAATGTTAACGTGCCACGATGACATTAGGGACAAAACAGATAGGCAGCCAGCAAAAGCACTCATTCTGAATGAGCAAAGGAAATCAAGAATGGCTCCTGAGGAGGTTGAAAGAAGTTAACAAAACAGTCACGGTTTGTTTTCTGTTTGGTTTGTTTTGTTTATTTTTTGCCAACTTTCCAGAAGTCTCTGCCTAAATGCGAGGTTGGTTCCCCCAGAGTATGGCCTGTGGGATAAGAGAAAGCATAGTGTGGAAGGCCAGATGAGAGTCCCTGACACTGACCTTCCCTGGCCAAGATCCTTACTAAAAAACCATATTGCACTTGGAGGATGAAAGGCACAAATCAGAGGCATCCAGGTAACCCTGAAGGATGCAGAGTGGAGATTCCCATCTGTTAACTCACCAGTCTGGTCCCTGAAAAAGCAGGACAAATGAATAAATGCAACAAAACCTGCACGCACGTAAGACCCAAGTGCAGCTGCTGTTTTCTAGAGCATTTTAGCACAATTAATTATGATCTTGGCTGGAATTTATCAGTCATTGGCATTTATCCCTGCTTGCTAAGAGTTTAATAAGGCACACATGTTGAATTTTATCAAACGTATTGCCTTCATCTAAGTAGGTGAAATTAACTTATTTTTTATTACTGTGGAGAACTGTTTTGGTTGGTATACAAATCTTTAACCAACCTTGCATTCTCAAAATTGAACAGATTTGCCCATGCATTCTATACACACACACACACACACACACACACACACACACACCCCACACACATTTTTTTTCTGGAGGCTCACATTTTGATTAGAATGTTTTCACCTATGATTATGAGAAAGATTGTCTTGATATGCAATATTTTTATTATGATAAATTATAAAATAATATTTTAATATATTTAATAATATTTAATAATAAAAGTATTAAAATATTTAATAATATTTTAATATTTTAATTAGAAAAATAATTATTTTAGTTATAATTATGTTACAAATTTTATACTTTTAATGTTTTTCTTTGACCCTTGAGCTTTTAGAAGCATACTGTTTAATTTCTTAAATTTAGAAAATTTTAATTTATACCTTATTAGTGATTTCTATCTTAACTCTACTGTGGTAATAGGTATCCTCGGTGTGTTTCATCTTTCGAAATCTATAACTACTTCATGGGAAAGTCTATAAAATTTATGTTTTGCATTTGCAGATAACAAGTCTTTTTTTATTTTTTAAGAGTTTCTCTCCAGATTTGGTTCTCAGTAGTTTTAGTTTGCTAGGCCTAGAGTAATTGCCTTTGTACTTTTTCTTTTTGGGTTCACAGAATTTCTTGTAATCCATGACTTGATGCCTTTAATTGCCTTTGAAGAAATTTCAGCCTTTACCTCCTCAAATATTACTCTTGTGCCACGATCCATTACTATTGTACCAGTATTCCAGTGACAGGTTTGTCTAATTTCTCACCATGCCCCGCTTCCTGCCCCTGACTACAGCTTATTTTTGCCCTGTCTTCAGTCTAAATACTGTCTCCTGACCTCTTTTCAGATTTCCTTGACTTTGCCTGAAATGCTGTTGATCCTATAGAGAGAGTTCCTGATTTACTGTATTTTTCATTTCTAGAATTTCCATTTGAATATCTTTTATACATGCCCATTTCCTGATGAAATTCTACATCCTGTTATCTATTTTCTGTAACATATTATTCATAGAGATCTTAACGTCCAAGTCTAGTCACTCCATTATCTGAATCACCTCTGATCTATTGCCTGTTTCTTTCTATATCTGATAATTTTAAATGAATGGGAGGCAATTTATAAAGAAAAATGTTGAGGTTGATGGATGAGCATGTCATCCCAGGGAAAGACTCATCCTATTGTTGTCAGGCTGCTAGAGTATGAACAGATCACTACCATCTAACCGGGGTCTGAAATTATTCAAAATTCTGTACATCTCTTGCTTATACCCATTCCTGGGATCCCAGCTAGATCTAGGAAGGCTTATAGGGTCCCTTCTCTTTGAAGACATGAGGATTTTTTGGTTTCCCCACAATTCTGGAAATAGTAAGTTGTGCAATGCTTTAGCCACTTTGTAGGCATTGCCACCTCCATCTCTGCACAGCTTAAACAATGGAGAGTGTAAGGCTCCATTAATGTCTGTTTGTGACTTTGGATCCTCAAGATCTGACCACCCTGGCAATTCTCCAATAACTTCAAACCTAATGTATGTTCATGTTGTTTTGGATTTCTCGTTGGTCTTGGTGAAAGTGTTCATCTACCATAAGCTACTCCATTATAACCGTAAGTGGAATTCCCAAGTACTAAAAAATCTGGGGTTAAAAAACCATGGTACACAATGACAGCTTCATGAGGTAACTACTTGACACTTACTTTTGTCCCCTTTAAGCCTATTTTTCCAAACTGATTTACCTGTAACAAATCTAAATATAGCATTTACCTGTTAAGAAATATTGCAACGACTATCTGTCACACATCAGAGTAATTTTGTCCATTGCATATCCACAATGTTTAAGGTTTCTTAAGTTTCTCAGCATTTTATAAAAATATTTGAAAAGTGAACAAAATTAACTTTAGTAAATGTTAATCTTTATAGATGTGAATGTGATATGTCAATGTGCCAATTGATACAAAAATGATGTAATTCTATATGCACTTTTATTGTAAAATGTAAGAGCATTTTCACATTTTATTATATAATATAGAGCAGGTTTCAAAAAAGGAAGCTTAATGCCATCAAAGTCATTGAGAAGTCCTTATCTTTAAGCAGTATCTTTAAGATTTGTTCTTTGCCCACTATATAACTTTATATTTTAATGCCTCACCAATACACCTTGAATAGATGAAACTGCCTGAACATACTTGAACATTATCATTATTCTTTTGTATTTATCCATGCATTTATTATCCCCCAAAGACCCTATCTCCCAACATTATCTCATTGGGTATTAGGCTTCAACATATGAATTTGGGGGGGACACAATTCACTCCATAGCTGTGTGCGTGCGCATGGACACGTGCTGAATTATTTTCCTACTGGGAATGCTCTTTTTACTCGGAGCTGATCAATTAAAAATAATCTAAAAAGGGGTTCCCTGGTGGGGTAGCAGCTGGGCTTCAGCACTCTCACCAGGGCAGCCTGGCAATCCCCACTCAGGGAATCAACCAAAATAATAATAATCTATGTACTTCAGCTAAAAAATAAGATCACGTCCCTGTCCAAGTATCCCAGTATGTCACAGAGAATGGCAACCCAGCCTGCTGGGCTGCCCTCCGAAGGGTCAGAAAGGAGCATTATTATAATAAACGGAGAGCTCCCCCAGGAGGCCGGTCTGTGCCTCCGCAGCGCTGTACTCCAAGAGGGAGGGGACTGCTAACGACTTCCGCTTCCTCCGCCTCGCAGGGCTGAGGTTAAGATACTGAGATTGGCCTTGTGGGAAACTGTGTTGTCTGTTCTCTGTAAGTTCTTTGGCTTTGATTCCCTCAGCAGCTTTTTAAATGCCAGCATATTGTGGCTTTAAGCTTTAATTAAAGAGATTAACATAACAAATCCTGGAAAAAAGATAACCATATTATATGGCTTTGGGTTTACAAGTAGAACTTAAAAATAATTAAGATGATTTGATTTGATGCCTTTGGCAATATTTTTTTTCCCCAGATATAAGTATGCTAAACAAGGCACACAAAAACCAGTTAGCAAAGACCAGGTTTAACCATATTCGCAGTGCAGAACGTTTGTGAACTTGGGTGGATCAATACTATTAATTTTTAGTAATCACAAAAATGTAATAAATTACTAAATGTAGTAAATATGGATAAATGTTTCTTTGTGATTAGTTTAGCTGGGAATTTTCAGGCATGTGAAGAAGTTAAAAACTCATTATGCACCTACCCCTGTAACTGAGACGTGATTAATTCCATGCAAATGCCAGTATCTTTAAATGACAGGGAAAGAGGTTTCCTAGACAAAACTCGAGGTGCTCTCCAAAAAATGGGGGTGTGGTGGAAAACTGATGTTTGTCACTTACATCTGCAAATATTCACTGAATGAGACAACACTAACACTTAAAAAATAGAAACTGTTCGTAGTGCTCCCACAGGCACTTTTTCACCCTAAGTTTAGCAGCTGATAAAACAACACCCATTCATTAGCTCTGTTCAAAGATAAACTGAAGCGTATTAAAAATTTTAAGTTCGAACAAATATAGATTCACACTGGGCCGTATCCAATCTAGCAGACAGAAAGTATCTCTGATATGCTATACAAAATGAAAACCTTTTACAAGCAAAAGGCAGAAGGAACAATGAAGTTAGACAAGGCAAAAAGGCGGGTTGGTCATTGGTTATTTTCCTTTGGGGAGCAGCAGGTCTATCAGGCCCATTATCTAACTAGTGCTATTCAGGCGATTTCTAATTGACTGTTTTAAGATTCTATTTCTGGGAGAGCCACAACTATAATTAAGGTAAATCTCAGTTGGGGGATGTGGGGCTTAGCCCAAGTGACTCCGTATTGGGCCTGTTGTCTTGCTCTTTAACACCTCCCACTTCCGTAGTCAGAAGTCTAATTTGCTACTGTGCTTGGAGTAACACAGGGCTGAAATCAAAATCAGGGTGTCAGCCAAGTTGAATTGCCTCTGGAGTCTCCCAGGAAGTATCTGCTTCACATGTCCTTCTTCTTGTTGACGGAATTCATTTACTTCTAGGTATACGACTCAAATCCCGTATTCTTGCTGGCTAAAGGCAGGAGTCATTCTCCTTTCCCAGAAGCTGCTCTCATTTGCTGCTCTCAGGAGCCTCTCCATCTTCAAGCCAGTGATGCCCCATGAATCTGTCCTGGGCTTCACATCTTTGACGTGTTCTTCCATAACTACCCTGAGAAAAACCTCCTTTGAGAGGCTGATAGGATTAGATCAGGCCTACCCAGAAAAATCTCCTCATATTAATATCAACTGTTCCATATAAGAGCTAATCCTGGGAACAAAACCTTCGTATTCAAGAAGGGGATTAATCAAGACACATACACCAGAAAGAGCGGATCTTTGGCGAAATCTTAGAATTCTGTCTAGCTTGTCCACCTAATTACTTTTGGTCTATAAATTGATCTCTTAAACAATTTTTTTCACACTTATCCACTTTATAAAAAGTCTTTTCCATTATCATGCCAAGTATATTTTAGGTACAGCAGTTAATTATCATTCATGTTTAGTAATTGGGGTCTTTGAATCTGAAGTGATTAAACTGATGAATTGCTTTTTCTGAATCTATAATTTGATGAATCAACCAAAAAGTGGTCAACTTCTGAGTTCATCTTGAAATGGTCAGACCATCTCATTCCCGATAGTTACAATTTGCTTAATTGTCCAAGGGTCAATTTTCCCTACTCTATTATCTTCCCACTTACACTACAATTCAATTGCTACTTACTCAAATGTTTCATAAAAATAAATCCCATATGCAATGCCTTGTTTAAAATCATCACTTAAACACGTGTATAGATATAAAACCTTATGATGGAAAAAAGGATATTTACGGTGCTACTGTGAACATGATTAATTTGAAATATTAAATGGTTCGGTATTCAAAAATAACTAAAATATGTATCTATTATATTACCAAATTTTCAGTCACACATTCTCAGAATTGCCTCTTACTCCATTCTTTTCTTTTGTTAGCTTTAGTTTGCCAGAGGGTATAATGAAATGTAACATATTAAAGATAAACTCAATGATTTCACCACTAATTCAAAAATTCCCATATTGTACCATCACTTTCACTAATACCAGCTTTCTCCATTTTTTCTTCTTTGACTTCAGCCTCTCCATTGATCTTATGTTCAATAAATAATACAGGCATAAATCCCTTTGAGAATCTGATAAAAATCTGTTGATTTTTATCCTCTAGAAATATAAATAAATAGATGCATAGATGATAGGTAGATAGATAGATAGATGAATACCAGGGTGCCAAAAAATGTATACGCATTTTAAGAGATGTCATCTATGTATTATTTTTTGAAGTTGAATTGAATTACAATAGCAATGTGTAGTCTGACATTCGCTCAGAAGGTGGCATTAATCAAATGAATGCTAGGGTCACCATGCAACAGGCAGGACAGTAAGAGGAAATGGTGGAAGCGTAGTTGTCTTTCGGGGAGCGCAAGACCCCTTTGAAGTGATATTTGAAATTTGAGAATGTTATTTGAGTTTCCCCCACATTCTTCTGACTTAACACCCTTTGACTTCTACCTATGGGGGACCTTAAACGATGTGGTGTACTGTAGAAAACTGGCTGCACTGGCGGTACTTCAGGAAGAAATTGAAATGGCATGAGCAGCAATACAAGTGGCCACTTTGGCCAATGTTGCTTAAGCAGTAGTTCGCTGTCATCAGAAGTGTCTGGATACTGACGGTCACCACTTTGAGCACCTCTTGTCATTGTGGAAGTCCAACAGGACTTGTATTCATCTCTGGTTATTGGTATATATTGAGTATTACAATTTTAACACAATTTTTTTCCCTTTCTTACAATGTGTGTACATTGTTTTGGCACCCTCTGTGTATACACACATGCACAACATTTTGCTTTCTATTTGGAGACTCACTGATTCTCTAACGCCATCCTCACTCCATATGTCATAAGTTTTGCTGTTCATTTCTCTGCATGGATTTATATTCACATTACCTCTCCATTCGCGGGGCTCCCACCCTCGTACCTCCTTTACTGCAATCACATCCTTGCTCTTTCCACATACTCACGTACCCACACTCAGTGCACCTACACACCGGTACAGTTCACCTATTGTTATCAATATATCTACTCAAACATCTCCCTCTTTGTATCCCTCTCACCTAAACTGACAAAGTCCCCTTTTCTTCTCTTTTGCCTCAACCCACTGCCTCATCCAGCTCCCTAATTACTGGTTATGGAAAATACTAATGCAAGCGTTTTCCTGGCTTTGACCAAATCCAAATACTTTCCTCTATGTTGAACTAATGTCTCCCTTTGTGCCCGCAGGCCTTTCTTTGCAGGTGGCTTCGCCCCACCTGTCCTCCTGCAATGTGTGTATTTGGCGTGTGTGTATATGTTGTTGATCTTAACCTCCGCTAGTTTTTCCTCTGCTCATTTTCTCCATTGCACACTGGAAAATTAGGAGGAAAAACAGGGTTTGTGTCCACTGTACCCATCCCTCCAGCCTGCCTCCCCTTCCCACTTCCAAGTAAGAGTATTATGTCTGTAAAAGCACAGGTATGTATCTAGGTAAATGCTACAGTAAACATAAAAATAAATCAATAAATTACATATCCTATATTTTCAAAGAAAAAAAGTAATTTTAATAATAGTAAACACAGTTTGAAATCCTGTGTTAAAAGTCCACTGTAATTTTCTTTAAATCTTTCATGCAGCGCAATACCTAAACTCACTCTCTCTCTCTCTTTCTCTCTGTCTCTGTCTCTGTCTCTGTCTCTCTCTCTCTCTCTCTCTCTCACACACACACACACACACACACACACACACATACATTCAGACCTACACAATCCTGAAAATAAAGTGAAGGTGAAATTTTTGTTTTCATCCACTCTGGCACAAATAAATGGAATGGTATAAGTTCTCAGGAGTTGCTCAGAGGTTAACTCTCAGACAAAGCAATTCGTTGACAAGGTATTTCAAAAAAATAAACTCCAAGGAGGGAAGCAGAGTTTTTGACCCTGCACTGTACCTGGATCATGATGTTTGGTAACAGAATAGAGAAGAAAACAAGAAAAAAAAAAAGGTGAATCAATTAGTGTCTGGCACAGGGAAATGGTGATGGCTTCCTGAGGACCCTCTGCCATGAGAAGGCCCAGGTGACACTAAATCACTGAGCAATGGAACTCAGAGTCTAGGAGGAACACGTTGCAAAGAAACAGCCCTTTTGTGGTAGTAAGGCTCCCTGGTTTAGCCCAGGACAGACGTTTGCATTGGAGTCTTAGGGCTTTTTCCTGGTGCCTTGATCCCAGGCCACAGTTGAAAGAGGCTCTCTGGTCTACGGTTTCCTTGAGTGCCGAGATGGTACTAATGTAATTAGCAATGGATGCACAGATCATCTGGCAGTATGTCAATGCTCTGAGTGACATCAGCAGTTAATGGAAAAATCAATGTCACTGCTTATTAAATAAACAGAAATACCTGCAGGGATTACGGGGAGAGGGTAGGCAGGATATAGCCAAAATCTGCCGGAGTAGCAGCTCCTTCTACTTTTTAATGTTGAAAGGAGGGATTTGGGTGATTAGCTGCAGAATAATTGCTAAACTAATTAACCTGCACCACAATTGTATCTCTGTGTTGGTAGCCTAAGGAAATACCTGTTATATTTATATTTACACCTTAATTAGTTATACATTAGGCGTTGTAGGACTTTAGAGTTTGTCAACCAACACTATAAAGTGACATTATACCAGTCTGCCTTGGGAGGTGCTGAAAGACCATTCCCTTTAGATGGGGAGATTTCCTCCCCCATCTTCACGTTGCACATAGACAGTAGCTTCTATTAGACTAACACTTACCATAGAGAAATGTGAATGGATTAATTTAAAAAGTAGGTTTTCGGAAGTAGAGCGTATGGCTTAGAGATCACATAGTGTAATTTGCTCCCCTAGTATTATCGGTAGGGATTTAATTGAAATGCATGAGATTATATCAGTATTTAGCAATGTGTGAATATGTTTGGATGTTAGCCTCTTTTGGAATAAGTCCAAATTATTTATCAGGGGACGAAAGCAAAAATCAAAGCTGAAGGGACCTGTCTGAAATATTTAGGATGGTAACAGTGATATGTTGTGGCCTATATTTCAGAGCATAGCAGAAGTTTTTATAATTCAACACTTAAGTAGATGATAAAAATGTAAATTGTGTAAAAATCAACAACTAACTCTTATGCTATTGAAATATTTTCAATCGGTATAACACTTAACAGTGAAATGCTTTACTAAAAGGTAGGATTTGGTTTCCAATTCAGCTTCTGCATCTTAATACCTGTAAGATTTTGTCAATTAACTGAAATTTACAAACACATTTTTATCTATTAAATAGAGATTAAAAATTCCTATCTCACAGGTTGTAATGAGGCCTAAATGAGAAAATGAGGTGAAATCACTTTGCAACTGTAAAGAGGTAAATAAATTCTAGTTATATTATTGTAGCTGTTAAACAAGTACAGTTAGGATCAACATAAGAAAATAGTACTTCAAACAGAGAGGAATAAGTGCAGAACTTAGTTCAAACATAAGCTAGGAAAAGTTAAAAATGACTTTATAAAGGTATTTAAATATTGATTTTATTCCTCTTTATTTTATTCAGACTCTCCTTACTTTTTAATGACAAAATAAATTCATCTTATTAAACAGAAATACCAATCAAAGTAAGCCATTTACATTCTTCCCCATTTAACTATCTGTGGTCACCTTATGTTTCCTTCCTTACTCAGGTTCATTTTTCTATTCTCAAATGAAGTGATTCAGGTTCCCAGGAGTATTTTTTAGCCTCTAACTAAATGTATGTATGTTACATTAATAATAGATGTTCTAGACAAAGTTTAGGAATGTCAACCCCTATGGCAGGCAATAAAAAAGGCTTTTTTGAGTACAAGAGGCTGTCAAAGTCCCTGCACAATGCATAACATGGCTGTCTAATTCATTCCACCAACAAACTGAGTTGGCCCAGAGACAACGCACAGATTGAAACAGAATTAAGGTACCATGTTTAATTGAAAATAATGTCCAAAGTAAGCTCAGTATTCCTCAAAGACAACATCAAGACTGCCAATAATATGCCAATCTTGCTGAGTAAAAGACATTGGGATTTCTTTTTAATATATGGGACAGAAACCTGACATTTCCTTTTATGGGTCATGTTTCCTATGATCCAATCTAGGAAATACAAGCTTCCTCCAAAACACAAATATGTTGACCCATTTGATACTTTCCTAGGTTTTTGTGGCTCTTGCTTTTTGTTTATATATATCATCAGTCTTGATTAATCTCAAAATAAATTTCATTTGTGGTGTAAGACAGAAATCTTTTTCCCCATTGGGATATCCATTTTTTTCTAGCACCATTTTTTGAAAAGAATTTCTTTTCACCATAAAAGTGTCTTGGCACCTTTCCAGAAAAATCACTTGGCCATATCTGCATTCATCTCTTTCCAAATTTTCTACTCAGTTTTATTAATATATTTTCTTCTATTCTCAAGTCAATACTGTATCATCTAGATTACTGTAGCTTTCTTACAAAGTCTTGAATCAGACAGTATTAAGCCTACAAACTTGTTTTATTTTTCTAATTTTCCTTTGACTATTATTGTAGGTACTTTAAAAGCTTGCCAAATTTATCTTCACTAAAGTTATCTCAAATCAGCTTATCCTAAATTTAAATACAAAGTACAATACAATTTACATAAATATTTAATTTGCCTTTCAGTGAAAAGTAGTAAAAGGAAGAGTAAAGCTAACAAATACTGTTGTAATAGAGGCTGCTTTATTGAAATGCTTATTAGTTTTGTAATACAGAGTCAAACGGTGTTTTGATTTCAATTAATAGATCTCCTTTAAGCAACACTTACAGGTTAGATCTAATGAGCCAGAAAGTTAAGTAAATAGTTAAACATTGTACAGAGTGGTCCTTGGTCAATTTGTCAATATATAGGACGTGGACTAGCTGCCAAACTGCTACATGCTTCAGGAGGTATTAAAAGGAGCTTCAATTTTTATATGGTAATTGGAAATTTCAGAACCCAGTGTCCCATCAGTTTGTAAAGACAGATATGTCCAAAGACACGATAACAATTTTCAAAAAATTGCTTGTAAGTGCAAATATCTAGAGAAAGTTTAGCAATTTGCAGTGATAGAAAATTGCAAGAATAGCAAAATAATTTTTAAAATATGTAGAATCATTCAATTATTTGTGATCTTTGGAAACTGTCAGTTCTCCAAATCTTATAAAATTTCATTCTAAAACCACGGGAAAGCAACGTGACACAGAAAATTACTATGTCAATTCTAGCTTATTTTCATGTATTATATTTTTATGTTTGTAGCATGGATTAATAGTTTGAATATTTAAATACTATTTGTTTATGACATGTATTAAAAAAATAAATAAATACTATTTGTAACATTTGACGAAGTTATTAATACAACATTTAATATATCTCCTATATTTTTTAAGCTCAGAGAGAAATATGAGATTATTATAAAACATTTTGATCATGTAACTGAGGTATTTTTACATTTTTAGTGAAAATAATCATAATATTCAATATTAATATTTATTCACAGTATAATTATTTGTAATGATGCTATTTCTCAATGGCAAGGGAAAGTCTATGCATACATAGAAGGCAGTATTGTCATTAATTCAGTCACTTAAGTAATTATCAATTTAACAAATCTTCATTGATGATCTATCATATATGGGAACTGTGCTACATATTAGGGATGAAAAACTGGTCTCTTTCCTCAAAGACATTGCACTTGAGTTGGTGGAAAGTTTATTTATTAGAACACAAAATGATATTGGAAATGCTCTCAAGCCAAAATTACATTTACCCTTTAAAGCTTAGCTTTCCTCCAAATTATTCCATATTCTTTAAACGTCTATTTAAAATGTGTTCATTGGTTTCTAATAGCACTTAAAATTTTCAACATTAGACTGCTGGTATGAACTACAATAACCTTAATACTAACACAGGTCCTGGTATTTACTTACTTTGAAATAACATTGACATTACAGTAACCAACTGAGAAAATCCATGAGCAAAAATCTAGCCCTTTGGAGTATGAGAAAAAGAATTCTGTAGGCTGAGAAAACAGGGTATCAAAAGCCTTCAAGCAGAAAAAAAAATGGCTTGGATTATTTGAAAACCAAGAGAAATCTCATATAACAAGGCAATATTCATGGAGAAACTGAATGGAAAGATAGGGTAGGACTAGATCATAAAGCCTATCACAAAAAGAGTGGAATGATTTTGAATTTGTATCTAGAGCTGCTATAACAAAAGTATCACAAACTGGGGGACTTTAAGGAACAGAAATACAGTGTTTCACAGTTTTGAAGTCCAAAAGCAAGGTGTTGGAGTTCCCTGGTGGTGCAGTGGCTTAAGGCTTCGGCGCTGGCGCTGTCGGCGCTGCAGCCTGGGTTCGATTCCCAGCCAGGGAGCTACCCACATACAAAAAAAAAAAAAAAAAAAGAAAGAATCCAACAAACAAACAAAAAAACAAAAGCAAGGTGTCAGCGGGCTTCATTACTTCCAAGGGTCCAGAGGGACAGTCCATGCATGCTTCTCTCCTTGCTGCTGGTAATGACCATCAATCCCTTAGTTCATACGGGCATCTTCTCTGTGTCCAAATTCCACTCTTCTCAAGGACACGAGTGTATAGTGTTAATAGTGCAGCCTACTTTAAAATTAATACAACCTTATTGTAACCCAAATTTCAACCAGTTCACATTTAAAGTATAACTTTAGTACCTACTATTTAACATATTTTATTTTTCCACCCCCTGACTATTTAACCAAACCAAATTGATGAGCTACTGGTGTGGAAGGATTTTGCAGATGGAACTAATTAAAGTCTCAATCACTCGTCTTTAAAATTTGGAGCACCTACAGAAAGAAGTCTTGCAGACACCTGGATTTTGGTATTGTAAGACTCTCAGCAGAAAATCCAGCCCCACCATACCAGATGTCCCTGACTTACAGACTTAGAAGTTCATGAATGAATGACTTTTAAGCCACTAAATTTGTAGTCACGTTACACCACAGTAAAAAATGAATACAGTTTTGGCCTATATGCTAGATTTGTCTTTGTGAGGGTTTTAGCCACACAATACATACCAGCAGTGCCAAGAAAGCAAATTTCAATTTCAGTTTATTTGTTTGTTTTTTATTTCCTACTTGAATTTACTTTTTGAATTTAAACCTTATCCAAGGAGGCCTTAAAGTATTATCACAAATGTCTACTCTGTAAGATTTTAATGATGTGGTAGATGGTACGTGATACGTGATCTGCGGTGTATGGTGTGTGCTAGGCAGTTTTTTTTCTCCCTATTTAAAACTAAATATGAAAAATTTAACCAACCCTTGTAAAACAAATGGTAATTAAACTTAGCTTATGTTTTGAAACTATATGTTTTTCTTTTCATAAATTTAAAAACTCATTGTACAAATATAATAAATTTCTGTTAAGTAACACACTTAAGCCAAAATAATATTTCTATTTCTCTAAACATAAACTTGATAGGTTTTATTTAAGTATAGGCTGAAACTTATTTTAATCAGTTTTATATACAACATGAAATTTTATTGACACGTTAAGTAGTAAAACTACAAAAAGGCAATGTCAATAGAATTATAACCTAAACCATAATCTTATATGACTTTGAAAAAAATACTTCTTTACTGAATAACGTGATCAACTTCTAAAATATAATCATAGAAACTACTAAAATTATAATTCACATAAGTTGGCTTCTTGATCTCTTTTATAGGCCTTTATTTGCATAAAAGTGTTATTTTTGAATGAAATTTATCTGTTTTTATTATAAAACCTTTCCTTGTTTTCTGTTGCACAAATACTCAATTCTAGGTAGAACTTAAGCACAGAGAACTGAAATGAGGTTGTTTCTTCCCTTGCTTTTGATACTTGTTAAATAAGAACATGACTGTTCACATATGCAAAGTGGTGAGAACCACAGCAAAGTGTTTATTGCATTCCTGAGGGTATCAAAGCACCCTTCTTTCACAGAATTCCAGAACTTGTGCAGGGGCAGATCAGCAAATCCTATCTTCACTATGATTAGACTGCAGCCCCCAAAGTTTTCCTGTTGTCTCAGAGTCTACTTCTCAGCCTGAGCAGGAGATTCAGGAAAGATCTCTCACTCCCCTGCGTCCAAAGAGAGGGAGACACATCCCCTTCAGTTCCTTCCTGTGGCCCTTTCCAGAGGTTCTCGACATCACCTGAGACTGCCCCCCACAATTCCCTTTCACTACTGAAGTCCAAGCAGGAGTGGAAACCTTTCATTTCCTTTTGTGGCTGATTTTTCAAAAGATTCCGTGTCCTTTTACAGCATTTTCTGCAAGACTTCACAAAGACCCATTAAGCTGGCCCATGCGTGGAAACACACCTGTTAAGCAGAGCGTTCCGGCTGCCACACTTCATCTTGAAATTCTCCACTGAAGCAAGTCTTTTATTTCCTTTAGAGGACTCCTCCAACTCACCCGCCTGCTGCAACACTCTGCTGAGCATCATTCATCGACTAAGCCACCAGACTCCTGTGTGTGGCAAATTTATGTGCTCTTCGAGCAGGTGTACTTCCATTTAAAAAATATTCTCAAGCAAAATGGTCTTCATTTAATAAAATAACTTTGTAGCATCATTTACAATTTTTTTTTAAATTTCATCACCAAGAGCTTTTGTCACCTGCATTTCTCCATGAAGAAAGTAGTGTTGTGACCACATCAGGATATTCTTTTATTTAAAGAGATAGAAACCTATCATGGAACCAAACTCTGATGGGGTACCATCAGCTCAGATGTCAACACGGTCCCTTTAAGATCGACTTTGTTTGCAGATGAGAGGAAAAACATTAAAAGCATCTTGGCCTGTGTTTGTTTCTGTCTGCTCTTGGTAATAGAAAAAAAGTCTTGAATCTCACCACCATTCATAAATCTTACAAAGACTAAACATGACATGTACTGGGGACATCTCAGAACTTAACAACCCGGTAAAGGAGCCATTGTTTTTCAGATTATTACATAGAACTTTAGCATGAGGTGGCATAATATCAATATTTACTATAATGTTCAAGAGTGGAATCTTTCCAATTTCTCATACAGTACCTCATCTGGCATTTTAATCATTATCATTTTACATACTGGCATGATTAGGTTCTCATCAACTGTGACTTTTCCTCCTCTGGCCCATATGTTTTGGCTACTCATTAGCTTGCTTCCTGAGACTTTTCACTAAAGTGACTTTCTAAAATGAAAACATTAGTTTGTTTTGTGAGTCTAACATCCATTTAAAATAATCAGTACCTCCATGTGTCAAGAGGTATGACTTGCAATGAGGTATAGCTTCAATTTTGCTGGAGCTATTTCTGCATTTTTAGTTTATTTGCCACAGTTAACACGGTGGAATAGGAAACTTGGATTATTGGCCCCGGAAAAAGCCCCTAAGAAACTTCACTGGGATGGCAGGCTTTTGTAACTGTGTGCGTCCCTTGTTACGTTAATACTTCTGAAAAGACTCAGAAGATTACAATAGTTCACGGCAACCTTCTCGTAATTGTTAAATGGCTTAGACCTAGAACCCTCCTCTCTCTTTCCAATGTCATCTTTGCAAACCACCAAACTTAACTCTGAGACATCTTTGTTCAAAAAAATAAATAGAGTGGGGTAATAAGACATAAAACAGAAGTATATTGTAAATAAAAAAGAAAATTGCAAAAAAGAACACATGACGACCTCCCAATACCATTTACTTCTAACCTACACAATCCACACAATACAGTTCTTGCAACAATAGCAAAGCATCAAAAGGGGATGCTGGTTGCAACACATAAAAACTCCTCCTGAATTAAACTGTCCCTCTGACTTTCTTTTACGATGGTGGAGCATATGTGCTCCTGTGATTTTCCAAAAGCAGTCAGCGGTGCCCAAGAGGAAGGGCAGGCAGGTAATCGGGACAGAGTCTGAGGTCATCGGCCTGCTCCCCTCTGCTCCGTGTCATCAGAGCTTCCCAGATAACTACGAACAGCTTTTCCCCGGTGCCCTCACATTCTGAGAGTGAGCACGGTGCTTCCGCACACTGCTGTGTGGGAATGAAAAACACCTCTAATCATTTGATAGTGGCGACGCGTGTCAGCATCGCGCACAAAATACAAAAACAACTTTCCTTTTTCTATCATGATCATTCACACTACCCACAACTACATTTCATCTCATCCAGGAACCCAGGCTGAGAACCCCTATTGTACATTCACATTGATTAATACGGTACTTATCACGTTTATCAATATTTATATTAATTATTGGACCTTTGTTTTAATATATATGTTTGATATTTGAGTATATCATTTTAAGTGCTAAAATACAGATAAAAGTCCTAAAAACTTTGTGTACAATAATGTTCTATGATTTGTCCAGTAACCGTACATAATGGTTTAGAACCAAGACACACAAGCCTATCGTCGTATTGACAATGATGCTGGGAAACTCAGGTCTGTATGGATGGTACTGCACAAATCAAGTAAGAAGAAAGAACAGTAATATTAGGTTGGCAGCTCAATCAAGATGGTTTCCACTTTAATGCCTGCTTTTGGAGTTCCAGCAGTCCGGCAGGCCTTCCATAGCAGACCCTCCTTTATTATTTTTGTCATAAATTCTTATTTTTTCCTTCTTGTTTGCCACTTGGAAAGTTATCCAGGCATTTTATGAGATGAGGTTTTTATGAAACTCTGTACTGTACATACCATTACAACTAAATCTTATTTTACTGTCCGTCTCGAAAAGTGAAACCAAAAACTGTCACTAGATTAATCAAATCACAGAAATATTCCCTATTCGAGTGATGCTTTGGTTGAGTTGAAGATATCAAAATGTCACTAAATCACAATACAGATACTGTAGCACAGACATCAAAGCAGAATTTATCTGCAGTTGTAGATACCAACCTCATCATAGGCACTACCATTTTGTCCATTATTAGCGAGTTCTCAAGGTCATGGTGGTAGTTCCTAAAATCCTCAAGATTGGCAAATGTCCTAAATTCTGCATGAGACTGAGTTTCGCAGATCTAATTAAACTAGAATAAAATTACATGCAAAGCAAGTATGCGTAATTGTTAAACTGGCACTCTACAATTAACCAAAATGTATTCTAACCTTCAAGTTAAGCACTTGTATCTGTACTTTTATTTGTATCCCTAAGTTCCTAATATTGAACCAATTACACTATTACGCTTAGTTTAGAAATTACTGAACCACTTCGTTGTCAATCCGACTGGAAATTAGAATTATGAGTAAACATTAAAACAAACAAAGGAACCAATATCTAATTACCAGAATCCATCCCCAAACAAAAGAATAGACTCTCCAAGATTGAGGACCAAACACAGATCTTACAGAGCTCCACAAATAATGAAGCATAGAGTTGAAAATCTCAGGACCAAATAACATAAACACTAAAAATTCGTATTTGTACAACAAGCAAATCAGCTGCATTCATGATTATTTTGTCAGGGCTAGGGATAGCTACGATGAGTCATTCATTCATTCACTCACTGGTTCAGGAATTCATGCATGAAATTGTATTTAAATGACTGCTGCATACATTATATTTCAGGAAATGAAAATGCAAGAATGAATTAGGCATGGTCCCAATTCTCAAGAAGCTCCCGTGTTATGGAAGTCAAGTACTTCAAAAAATTACCATGCAATGTGGTCACAGATAGCAATGCCAAAAAATAAAAATGCAACGTGTAAGTACAATCACAGGCTGTATCAAGAGCATCGAGATGTTAGTATCTTGAAGTATGATTTATAACACTTCTTTAAAACTGCAATGCACAGGAAGGACACAGGTAGGAAAGCACCTTTAGAAGCAATAGCAAATGAAGAAACAAGACTATGAGTTGGACATGACTGAATGGTATACATCTGTCTAGAGATTTTAAAAGATAGCATGGCACATCTTTGACTACGGCAGTGATCACAACAATCTGAATTCACAGAGAGGTAAAGTAAAAGAAAAGAAAAGATGTTTTTTTAAAAGCAAAGAAAAAAAAGAAAAAGAATATATATAAATGAAAAGTGTAAGTGAACCTGTAAGAGTGTCAGTTTTGCTAGGAATTGACATCTTTATTAGAATGATTATTTCAAAATCTTAAGAGTCATTTTAAAATCACAAAAATAGAAAATGATGTCAAAACACAGGGCAATGTGATGAACTGAACACATTGAGTTTTATGTACCAATTGAGATATTGCCTCTTGTGTTCTCTTCTGTCTAAAGACAAGTACAAACTTCATCAGGGTTTTGGGAATCCCTTGTGGGACTTGGAAACTTTTAAATCTGGGGCAAAAAATTAGATTTTATTTTTATCAAATCCATTCTGCCAGAGTGGGAGGAGGTCTGGTGGGGGACAAGATTACTTCATTTCTCACAAACTGTTAAGATTGCTTTGGGCTCAGGTTTGTTCTCCCCAATTTTGTTACGTCTTTTAGCCAGAGGGTATACTTTAAAGCATCAACGTTTAGAACTCAATTGTTTGTATCAGGTTCATTCATTTACTATCTTCACAGGCACAAAGCTCTGTTTCAAATCATTAACAGAGTAACGGCAATCACATTGAAAGGTACTTTTTAAAAACGAATAAAATCACCTAATATGCTGTCACATGTTTATAGAGTGATTGGAAGAATACATAAGAATCTAAATCAAAATGAGTCCTCTCTGACTTTTTTCACTATAAACCAAAATAACAAAGATTATTGTTGCTACCTGCAGTAGTGTTATAAACGTATGTTGGCCTGCATTGGGGGCGGGCTAACATGCCCGGAGTATTGCTGCAAGTACCTTCCCTTCCTCTTCAACTATGATTAATTGCCCAACAGAAAGATTTCAAAATTATCTGGGTAGTGGTTATATCCATTATTATAGTTTCTACCTGTTCATCTATGCTCTTTTCTTTCCATGTGAGCCCATCAACACCTGGCAGGTGACATGAAGTCTCAGAAGCAGTTGAAAATTCACAGTTTCTCCCTTACTCATCAGCTACACCTTTCCATATGTTTTTAAGCTGAAAAACTATCGTATAGTGTCTCTTACATACCATGTTCCTCTAACATAGGAGGGCTGTCTGGAAGGTATCCAGCCATGTAACCATTCTTGCTACGGTGACAATGGCTGGATTTTTTTCCAGATAGCCTTCGTATGTGATTGTTTGGCTATAGACAAAAAGAAATGAGTCTGGCAATTTTTAATAAGGTTGTTTTTTATTTTAAGGACCTAAGAGGAATTGAATTAAACAGAAGCTTTAAACCCCAGTACCAGAAAGGACATGGTCCAGAACTTTCAGTGTCTTAGAGGCTAAGGATGAACAGATCACGTTTCTCTACAGCCCTACGTGGCCTCATCCCAAGTGAAAAATAGGTAAATCCCCAGGAGCGATTTTAGCATGCTTTTCCTAAAGAAAGGTGAATACATTCTGAGAAACTTAAAAGCAATAAATATCTACTTTAATCCACATGTACATGTTCAACTACTTCACAATCATCAGCGGAAAATTGCAGTGAGACAGTCCCGAGGAGAGCGCTTTCGAAAACGCGGGCTTGTGCTCCTCCGCTGATTCACTCACGATTTAGTGAAGCAGGCTACTACCTGAGCCCCAGCCTTGCTTACGAGCAGCTACTGCTATTGTTTCTGGTGATTTCAGATGTGTTTCTTTTTCTAACTTAACCCACTTATCTTTTTCTCATCTCTCCTTCCTGATGTTGTTATATATGTCACTAAAAACTAATTAAAATGCCCTAATCCACCTATCGGTAGACACGATATGTGATAAGGTACAGTGCTGTATTTAAGTTGAGCGCTGTGATTTCTTGATCCTTTCAACATGTGTTTATTAAACGCCTTCTATGTATTCGCCGCCATGATAAGGCCAGAGATTCTCTGTAGACCAACTTACTGTTCGCCTTCACCAGGTCGTAAGTAGACTGTCCAAAAGCATATTAGAGCTCTGCTGACAAGAAGAAAGGCTTCATGTTTTATTTTTCCCTGAATGATCCCAAGGATTCTCAGGATTAGTCTCCTCACTTCCTAAACATCTCTACTCAAAGGTCACCTCCCGGTGAAGCTTCTCCTGATCATCCAATTTAAAAGTTTCAACCACTTCTTATCTGGTTGTTTTATATTCCTCTTCTCTGGAATATGCTTCTTCTTTTATCTCCTAAGTACTAATTACTATATAGCACTTATAATGCTTTAGTTACTTATTTTGTACATTATATGTCTACCTCAGTCATTGGTAAGCTCCAGGAGATAATTTTTTTTTCATTACTTTATCACCAAAGCCTACAACAGTATGGAACATAAAGTAGGGAGTCAAACAGTATTTAGGGAATAAAAAAGTGAATGAATGAACTTAGACCCCAGCTATAATCAAGCCCAAACAGAAGAGCCTCCCTCATTTTAACTCTGCCTTGGAATTTATTTTCTTGAACATGAATTTCTTTTAATCAGCACAGACATTAGTCACATCTGACATGGTACACCACACAGTTTGTAAGACACAACACGACGGCTCACGGCTCTGTGTACGTTTTTTTTTGATGCTATTACGTTTTCACTACCGGTTGCCCTGGCTAAAAATTTTGAAGTTATTGCCAGCTCATCCCTCTGTCTTACAAACCACACTGACTATATAACAGTGTGGTGGGGTCCACCTGTTTCCACTCTTGTTCTGAACATTGAACACTTAAACGAGCCAGGGGGTCTTTTTAAAATGTCAGTCAGATCATTCTCTCCAAGCTCTTCCATAGGTCCACTCGTGGCCCAGAGCCCTGCTCCTCCCATATCCACATGGCTCACTTCCTTACCTTTTACAGGTCTTTGCTCAAATGTCACCTGTCAACGAGATGTCCCCTGCCCACCTTATTTAAAATTACTACCCCCCACCCCCTCGAAAGTGGCATCCCTGATTCCCTCATCTTGCTCTACTTTCTTTTTCTTTTCTGCCACAAAACCTGGTCATTTCTAATATGATCTAATGTACACACTACTCATTAAAGATGTTTATTGTCTGCCCCTCTTTGAGGACCAAGGATTTTGTCTTTTTATTTTCCACCGTTTCATCCCAAGTACCAGGCGTGATGTAGGCATTCAATAAATATAAAGGGAGTAAATTAGTGCCAGAGTTTTCATGAAACAAAAAGTCATTTTGCATTGTTTTTCTTTGTTATATGGCCAATAGATTTTTAAATTATCTTCAATCTCAAAGGAAAGAGTGATTTAAGAAGAATTCAGAATGCACTATTCATTCGTGACTTGTTAGCCTATTGGAAATATCCTAAGCCCCAATCTAAGTAAGGAAAGAAAGGTGAACAAGTTTCCCTTTTTTCATATCCTCAAGGAAAGTAATTAGACCAGTAATTACAACAAAGTATGGTTAGGGCCATGATGCAACCACATTGTACTTTCAACTTTCTCCAAAGTGCTTGCTTTGCTCTCTAGTTCTTGGCTTAGTAATAGAGAGGCAACTATAGCATGGTCTTATTATAGTACATTGCATTATAAGTAGCAAAATATGGACACAGGAGTATTTCCATGAGTGTTAATGACAGCAAGGCACACACAGCTTCTTGAAAGCATCATTGTGCCCTTGGGAATGTCCTATGAGTTGTTATGATAGCTAGTTGTGACAATGCTTCATTATGCATACAGCATCTATAAGGAGTCCACGTTTTAATGATAAGACTATTTCACTGAGAAAAGGTTTTAATGCTCATGTATGTTATTACTGGGGCATAACAGTATGCTTCATCTTTTAAAAACATTTTGGAAAGACTGCAGACCTTTTTAAATGATGAGACTAGCTTTGGTTTCCTTGCTCAGAGGTGGAGTCGATGCCCTGCCCCATGCTGACTCCTCCGCCTGGGACAGCAGGGTGAGCTCATTTCCTTTGTGACAGAATTGAAAGCTAACTACATCTTGTTCGAGAGTGCCTTATTGCTCATCAGGCACTATGTCATCTTGCCAAGCACCACAGGAGAGTTATCATGGGGGTATTGCTGATTGCTGAACTGCACTTAGAGCTGATAAATATGCAGATGTGTAGAATATTAAATGACTTTATTAGCAATCAACACATTATGCCACTAGGTTCATCCGTATGATCAAAAATTAGCAAAGAAAAAAAATCAAATAGTTTGAAAGTCAAGCTAAGATTCATTAACTCTCTTTTTATTCTTTTCAATAATGGTTTCTAGTTTGGGTGACAAAAATTTCAAATTATGTGAAATCACTAGAGCATGGTATCCCTACTGTCATCCTCTTTGAATAAATGAATGAATGTCAGTAATTTAAAGTGAAAGCAATTTCATAAGCTAAGTAGATAAAGTTTGGGGCAAATCAATATTTTTCAGTTGAGTAAAACTGACAACCCAGTATACACACAAATATAAATGTTAAAAATGAAGAATTTATCCAAAGGTAAGTGAAAATGGTAAAAGTAGGTATCACTTTCTAATTCCATTATTAGAAATTTAGGTTAGGTATAATAAAATTAAGGTATCTATTGTCCATAGTTTTTTTTTTTCTTAAACATATCTGAATAATCCCAGCACTGATACCTTTGTTTGCCTGTATGTATCCTGATTTATCGCATTTATTATTTTATTTCAGATGATTAGATGTCTTGAAAGTTTTGGAGTGGTTTTGTGTTTCTGCACTTCACTCTCAATAACTATGGTAATATAAAAATTTAACAAATGTAAGAAAAATTCCTATCATTACATTTTAGAGGGATTAGTGCTTAGAGGATATTGATAAGAAACTGTAGAAAAGATGAGCAAAAAACGGAAAGCAAACTTGAACTTCAGATAGGTGTTATGTATTTAGATCTAACTAATAATTTAATTAAGTTTTAGGGGCATTATGCACTTAACTCTGACTATTAGTATGTTGAACATTAGTTCGCAATCAACCAGTATACTGATATTGAATAATATGCTTATATGTGAATTTTGTCGCTATTTTCCTCAAACATCTGCACCATAGCAGCACACTGGATCTTACTTTCACAATGATTCCTTCATAAGAGTTTAAAATCAAGATTTCCACTTTCACAGAAGTAGGCTGACCAGATGTACTATTGAAAATGGGACCAAAAACAACGGTACTGTCCCATTTCAAACAGTACATATGGTCAACCTAGTCATACTGGGCTAAATTCAATGTTATCAGTAGGCTGACCAACCACATGTGCTATCTGAAATGGGACAGTACCATTTGTTTTATGTCCCGTTTAAAACAGTGGTCGGCCTACACAGAAGTACTTCTGTTTTCCTAATTTCCTTTTCCAGATACTGTTTCTAGTCTAGTAGAACCCACAATCAATTGATCCTACCCATTTTTCTGTGTTCCTGCATGCCTCACTCTCAGCTTTGCTTCTTATCTGCCCTAAACCCCAGGGTCAGTCATTAAAACCATGGCCTTACACAAGCCTGTAATTCTCCTAGTTATCTTAATAGAACTCCCTCAGCTAAAGTATTGTTCTGATCATATCAAACCTTTATCCATTACATGTCTACAACTGCTTAGCTGAACATGACTGGAGGAAAACAAAGACAACAACAAAAAAATCATGCTGAATGTCCCTCGTTTAAATCAGTGGCCCCTATTCTGAACAGTTACAAGATCTTTTCCAATCTACTGATATTTTATTTTCCTATTCAACATTCACATATTGCTTCCTCAATTAAACCTATGAAACATCCTTTCTTCCCTCATTCTCAAATGGTAACGTTGCTTCTTTTTTTTCAATTAAATAGCAAAATTAATTTAAAGAAAATAGTTTCGAGCTCCCTGCACCATACTTAGTCTATCTACGTGTGTCAGCATCTATGTGCTTTATCTCAGTGTAAATTATCTCTGCTCCTAGCAAGGACCCTACTCTACTTGTGCATTATATTGTATCTCTTTTCATCCATTCAAGAATATTATTCCAGAAATGCTCTCCTCTCTCATGTGCATCAGTTTTTCATGATCTTTCCCATAAGCCTCAAAGTAGATAACTTTTCTCTTTAAATATCACTTTCTTCATGTTTCTTCATTTTTTAGCACAAATTCTCAAAGGAGTTCCCAACACTTTAAGTCCCTTTTCTCATTGTCTATTTTCTATTTGACCTTCCCCAATCAGAACATCTAGGCTGCCAAACTACATTACAACTGGAGAATAAGCTAGAATTGAATTTCAGAGGATGAACAGAAATTAGATAGGTAAATACAGCTGGGATACAATATTGTAGGATACAGTTTTCAAACTATGCTTCACAAGGGAAAATAAACAAACAAAAGAACAGACATAGGTATGTTACTAAATCCCTTTCTGTCTTTCATCAAAGCACTCTACATTTTATATTTTATAATGGTTCAGATTTCCAGGTAAGATTTTATTCTGACTTACAGAATAAAAACTACTCTGAGTAGATACAAGAACCTAAGCCAATTAGAAACAATAATGCTGCTGCATTATTTAAAATGCTGTTTCAAAATTTGACCAAATCTAAGAGTTTCATTGTTTGTGACTATTTTAAAATTACTTTAATAAAATGTATTTGAGTTTCTAGTATTTTCTTTAAGTAGCAAACAGAGAGATCTTGTAAAATTGCTTTTCTGGATGATAAACTATTTTCCTTAATCCACCTACAGAGATGACCATGGATACACTGAGTCCGGATCAGTTAGGAGCTCTTTCATCAGCGAGTTATCAGAATATCTGATTAACAATAACTTAAGCAATAAAAAAATCATTAATTACTTAACAGAATCTGAAGGTAAGTGCCAATGTGGGTCTTTTCCAGTAGCTTCACTGTGTCATCAAAGATTCATTTCTGCTCTGCTATCCTCATTTGGTTGGGCATTGTTTTTCTAAGATATATTGTCTCAGGGTAAAAAGTCTGCTTGAGGATCTAGGCATTATTTTGTCACATGTGTTTCTTTTTCTGTCATGCTTTATGACTTCTTCACTGGTCTAAAGCACATTGCCACAAACACACACACATGCACACGCACACACACACATACAGAGGGGGGGGGGTTTACTGAAAATGGCTATTGTGTAGGCAATTAGAATTCCTTCTCACAAGGTCTATTTCACATTTATTATTTTAAAAATTAAGACCATATGTCTTTATCACAAAAGACAATGATGAGTGTCAGTCTAGACTTGCAATTATGGAATTACAGATTTAAGAGATATTCCAGAATTAAAGTACAAAAAGCAAAATGTAAGATATGATTATAAAAATACTACAATAAATATGAATTTCACTCTTATGGAGAATAAATGCTTTATAGGAATCCTTTTTCTTTTAAAATAGTTTATACTTTATCAAATTAAAATTCTACTTTTCTTTTGATAACTATAAAAAAATTCTCTACAGTAAAATTTGTCAGATGAGAATGAAATACTGATGGAATAAAAAGAAAAACAATTTCATATAAATTTTGTAAAAGTTTGGCATTTCATAAAGGGAGATACATATTCCAACAGCAGAAATTTTCCTCCAACGGAAAATTCAAAGATTATGCTAAACTAGCAGATGTATGTTTTCTTTCTATTCCATCAGAATTTCCTCTTTATTTATCCAAACACATTTTGAAGTAGTTTGTGTTTATGATGTGAGGAAGGCATCCAACATTATTGGTTTGCTTCTGTTCCAGCACCATGTATTAAAATGTCTATTCTTTCTCCATTGAATTTTCTTGGTATCTTGTCAAAGTCAAAAATCAAGTGACCAAAAATTTATGAGTCTATTTCTAGATTCTTAATTCTATTCCATTAATCTCTGTTTATTTTCCTACACTGTCTGATTATTGTAGCTTTATAGTAAGTTTTAAAATCAGGAAATGTAAGTCCTCCAACTTTCTTCTTTTTCAATATTGTTTTTGCTACTCTGGTTCTGTTTATATTGCCATATGAATATAATATCAGTTTGGTAATTTCCGAAAAAAAGAACAAGAGTTAGGATTTTGGTAGGTATTGCATTGAATCAATTTGCAGAGTACTGCCATTTTAATAAGTATCTGATCCATGAACATTGTATATCTTCTACTTATTTAAGTATCCCTTAGTTTCTTTCAATGATGTTTTATTGTTTTGGGAATATAAATTTTAAACATTTTTCTTAAATATATCACTAAGTTTTTTATATAATAGTATTGATTAATTATTTTCTCATTCTAATTTTCAGAATTTTTGTTACTATACAGATATAACATTGATTTTGTATATTAATCTTGTAGCCTACAACCTTTTTAAATTAATTTATAGGTTCTTGTAGTATCTAGTGGAGTTCTTAGAAATTTTTTATACATAAAAGGTTACATCACCTGGAAATAGAGATAGTTTAATGTATTTTGCTCTAATCTTGATGCCTTTTTTTCCATTTTATTTCCCAATCTCCCTGATTGAAATCAATGTTGAATAGAAGTAATACAACATTGAATAAAAGTAGTGAGAGCAGACATTCTTGTCTTCTTCCTGATTTTAGAAGGCTCCAGCAAAATTCTGATTAAGAAAAAAAAAAAAAAAGCAATAACTGCATGTGGGGACCTTTGCTTCTCTCTGTGTTGTTCTTCTTCAACTGACAACAGTGATGTCTCCATCCATCTTCTGCTCCAGTGCTCAGAGTGGCTAGAAGGCTGCTGCTTGTTCTAACATGGATATAGAGTTATGTGCAGTGTTTCATGCAGCCCTACTAAAGTGTGAACAGTTAGTACTCAAGGGTCCTATCATGAAAGAAAAAAAACTAAAAAGAATCTGATGTTACCTCGACTTTCTATTTAAATTAAACAGTGTCACTGTGAACAAGAACTTTTTTCCTCTGTACTGTGACTTCTCTTAAATATATATATACACACACACACGCAATTGCAAACATACGCAAGGACAAAATAACATTCATAAAAATATACATATGTGTATATGTGTGTAGGTAATTTTTCCTTACATTGAATTTTTACAGAACATCTCTGAGATAAACTGAAAGAGCAGAAAGAGTAAAACTTTTGCAGTCAACCAGAACTGCACTGAAATCCTGATCTCTCCAATCACTACTTTTGTGAGTACTTTGGAAAATTACCAACTGCTCTCTTCCTTTATGCATGAGTTGTAATTCCTAAATTAGAAAAGTATTTTGGGAAGTGGAGGTAATGAAAGTAAAATTCCCGAAAGAATGGTAGAGTTGTAATGAGTACAAAGAGCACTGAGCAAAGCAAACAAAGAATAACAAAAAATAATTAAGCAATTTATATCTAACTAAATATATTTTGTGATGATGGATCTCAAATACTTTAGGAAAGGATTATGGAATTATAATTAGTCAAAAAACCTTGTGGGATCCGTAGATGTTGATAGTTTTCATCAATCAATAATCTGTGGAATGCCCTACATTTCTATTGATATCAGCTGAAGGATTTTCTCCAACTCATGTTTCAAAACTGAATTCAAATGCCTTCATAACTTTTATGGTTCTCAAGAATGACTTCATTATTCTATAGCTTATCTTGTCTATCGTTAATAAAACACATGTATATGTAAGGGAGAAAATAAATAGAAAAATAAAATTAGTTCTTTCTGCTGAAAATAAGGGAAGAGACTTGACTTCCATCCCCTTCTTTTTCTTGGAGCATTTACTTTAGAAATCTTATGACTGAAAGCCTTTTTAATTAAATTTATTGGGATGACATTGGTTAATAAAATTATATAGGTTTCAAGTGTCCAACTCTTTATCTGCCTCTTGGAAATGTTTGTAAAACTTTTAAAAGCTAAGCAAA
This sequence comes from Lyroderma lyra, assembly GCA_004026885.1. NCBI lineage: Eukaryota > Metazoa > Chordata > Mammalia > Chiroptera > Megadermatidae > Lyroderma > Lyroderma lyra. The sequence goes on from PVJL010002982.1 coordinate 85,665, forward strand.
CCTGTAGCCAGCTTTAAGATCCAGCAAGGTCTTTCCCAAACACCCGAGAAACATCATTTCAAACTGTATTCATCAAGAAAAACAGTGGCCCTATCTCACAGTTTCTGTGGAATGGTAGGTGCTTAACTTCTGAGGGTGCCTAGTGACAAGATACAAAACTGTCATGTCTCACGAAGATAGGAGTTTATTTTTCCCTTAGATAAAGCCAATTAGCTAACACAGATGGTCACCCCAATTACCAAGTGAATTTAGGACAACTTACATGTGACAAATGGTGTTTTCAAGTTTTCTTATTGAGGACTAGATACTGTTTATCTTGGGAACACGTATGGAAGGGTTGTATCTGCCTGGCTATATAAAAGAGTGAAATTCCTTTCTGTCTTTGCAATTTCTTAGCAGATTTCCTTTGACATGCATCACATTCTGGTTTAATGCGTATTCAAAAATAAAACTGTTTCTTTCTCTTCTCCCCTTGTGGAGAGGTTTTCTGGGTTGCATGGAGATGTTGGTTTTAACTATCTTTCCTCAGTAATTTTGTTGATGAGGAGGGGATGTGTGATAATTCCTGAATTTAATGGACAAGCTGAAGGTCCCTGGCCACATAAGAAGCAGGTAAGAATTCCCACCACCATCACCATTATAAAAAGTTTCTCTTCTAATTGTCTGATCTTCTGAAATACTAGCCTGATGGACCACCCTCTCCAAATTCAAGATTTTACTGTTGAATAAGCATGGGCAATACAGGCTCTAAAATTCAATGGACTCACCATATGGTTAGAAAAAATGGGAAGCCAGGAATATTTCCAGATCTTTCTCTTAAAAGGCTAGTATCTCTGTCACATTTGGAACAGGTATATAAGAATCTAGCCTGAGGATGGTCGTTTTAATTTTGATAAATTAATTAATGCATGTGCTGGTGTTCTGAGACAAGTTGTATTCCAAGTAAATCAATTGCTGGTATTTATGTGATAAATATCATCTAAGGAATGCTAAGGAACTGTGGTTCCCATAGAGCATGAAATTTAAGTTTTCCAGAGTGACTGATATCGGCACTGAACTCAACTGAATGGAAATATTCTAGCAAATGTATTACTGTTCTCACAGATGGCCTTGCTATCCCATTCAGAGTAGGTCTGTTCCAGTTACTTTAAGAATCACATTTTACTAGAAAAAACACATTATTTGTTATATTATTTTTTCTGTACTCCCAGTAATGGTTCCCACAATCTCATTTCCAGTCAGCTCTAAATTGTACTCCCAGTATAAACAGGGTCTAGATTTATAAAGTAAACAATCTGATTATTGATGAGGGAGCATGGGACCATCTTCATTTTTGATAAGAAAGTAAAAGCAATCTTCTTACCAAAAGCATGAGTGTGTGCCAATGCACTAAAGCCCTAAATTTGACACAAAAATGTTTTGTTTACACATTTGATCAGAGGAAAAGGGAGAAATAAGATCTAATAATAGACAAATAGAAATCTTGCATTTACAGAGTGACTGAAAAGACAGCTAATGTCACCTGATTAACTTCAGGGTGTTAGTTGTCTCTGTCCCCAATGTTGACAGAAGAACAAATGTGAATGCCCAGTATTCGTGTAGATTCAGTTGCCTGTTATAATAATATGGCTATTGATTTAGATCAGTGCAAAAACAAACAAACATAAAAAATGTGACTGATGAGGTGTTTGTACTCAAGACTTAAAATAATTGGAGCCATATACATTAAACACTAGACTTCGGATCAGCGCCTTTCAATGGGTCTTCCTAAAGTGCCTTTGATACTAGATGATGGCCATTGTGTCTTCGTGTTTCCTATCTGGAAACAATCATTTGGAAAGAAAGAATAATTATAAAAAGGGCTAAATTGTTATAGAAATGTGATTGTACTTATGTGATTGACTGAAACTCAGGAGAAATGTATTAGGCCTTAGAAAGAAAACTCTTATTTATAAATTTAGATGATCATGTTGCATGTTTGGCTATTCTTTTGGCTTGGGTAAGACTTCATAAGAAACTACCAAATAATATTTATATAGTTACTCACTTGAAAAGGTAAGCAATAAAAAGATATCACAACAATTTGTAAACCTGGTATAAGCAAAGAAACACTTCTCGTATACTGCTAATTAAGAATATAATTTAACCATTTATCGCTTTCACGATATATTCAAACATTACTACCGCAGGCAGATAATAGTTAGGCTTTTTAAAAATTTAATAATTTTATTATTAAATTGCTTTCCATTCTATTTTGTTACGGACTTGCTGGTTATTTAGAGGGCTGCAAGTTGCCCAGAGAAAGCAGCAATGGAGTCAGAAATGTGCAGTGTCCCTATTTCACAGTAACCAAAGGAGGGCGGTGGGTAAACACAGAAAAAGCAAAACATTTAACTCACCCTGTTGAAAATAAGAGAAAAGACTTCCATCTCCTCCCTCTTCTTGGAGCATTTACTTTAGAAACTTACAACTGAAAGTGTTGTTCTCTCTTTGAAATGTATGTACACGTTTCTAAATGTTAAATAAGCCTCTCCAGGTTTATGGCCCAACGACGTCTTACTCAAGGACCTGGGAACCATCTCTCTGAAATACAATCATCAAAAAATGATGGGCTTCCCTGGGAGGGTAGAAGCCTGGCTCTAAGTTGTAAAATCTACCTCATGCCATTAGGAGAGGAGAATTTATTTTCCTTTGAGCACAGAAGTTCATCTGATCAGGATGATTTTAGGATGAACTGTGTCTAGGAGACGGTGCTGCCAGGTTCTCTCGGTGAAGACTAGTTACCGTTTCCTTGGGAACACGTATGTCACGGGCTCTGCGTGGCTGTGTATCGGGAGAGGTCTGTCTTCCAGATCTCACCAGTTGCTTGTGAAGTGCGTCACATTCTGGTCTAATGCTTATTCAATAATAAACGGTGTTCTTTCTCTCCTGCCTTTGAGGAGAGGTATTCAGGGCTCAGGAGAGATTTTGTTTTTAATTATTTATCCCCAACATATAATGCCATAATTTGAGGTGTTTAATTCGACCAGTCCACAGCGAATGCCTGCAAGTCAGCCTCCACATACTGCTTATATATTTATGCCCATGCTTAGTACTTAATAGGCATTCAATAAATGTAGGTTTACTCTTATTATATTTGGTGGATACAACATTCAATATGCATGATGATGAATGTTTAAAATGCCATAAAAGAGAGAGCACTTCAGCTTTAAAAGCCAACTGTGGCTTTTTGTCTCTACTTCGCTCCTGCACCAACTTTTCCTACCTCTCCCCTGGTTTTCTGAAATCGGAGTGTGTTTCTGTAATTCCTCAAGCCTTCACTCTGAGTGGCCCTCCACATTCATGTATTCCCACTCCCCCGCCCCCTCGCTCCCCTACAAATTCTTCTGCTGACAGCCCCTGGGTTTGTATCTAGTGAAGAGAAAGAATGGCTAAAAGATAGGTGTGGGAGGTAGGTTTACTTCTGAAAGGTGCAAGTGTACCTTTTAAATTATTTCTATGTATGCATTAGCTATTCAAAAATACATTAAATATTAAACGTATTTTGATCGGGGAAATTTGGTATAAGAGTCACTTCTTGTAGGACCTCACCCACTCACCTCTGTTGGCTAGGCTGTTAGCCTCATTAAAACAGAGCTAGGCTTTGGGACAGTCACATGGTCACTGCTTAAGAAAGGACTGCTGAGTGAATGAATAAATAGGAGCAAGCTTTTGTTGTCAAATGATCAATGGCTCCACATTTTAAGGGACAAATACACTTCAACTGCTGTGGGCAAGAAATGACAAAGCTCACCTCTGAGCTTTCTGACTAAAGAAACAGGCAAGTGTTAGAAAAGAGTTCATCTGTGTCCTGCCATCAACAATTTCTTGCTCACATGGGCATATGGAAAACGACTTTTAAGCAAAAAAGTTCATACAAAACAAGTCTTTCTTAACCAGACTGAAGTTCTCTTTGTGCCTAAGACCAGATTGTGTTCAATGATTCCGTTTCAGTGGCTCCCTTAACATTGATGCTGTAAAACTAAACATTCCTTAATGAGAAAAATAAATTTTACAAAATAAAAAACCATGATTTACTCAATATTATGTGTAATAAAGTCTTACAACACGAAGTGCCAGATATCCCCGTTTCATTGCGCCATACAAAATGTGGGGTATTCTGAAGTAAACCATATAAAGTCAGAGAGGCAGAAGGTAAAACACCCTACTTTCTTTCCAGGGTATTCTAAGTTGAGAAAACCTGCGCAGGGAAAGACTGGACGAAAGAAGTCATTCTAGATGATTAAGGAATATCAGTGACCATAAGGACAATGTTTGTTAAAAGTGCCTTGAGTGCAGTTGCTTGTTTCTTTGACTGTCTTTGCTTAACAATTAGCATATAAATGATCCCGACTAGGATTGGAAGTTAACGTTTCATTAACCTCACTTACAATACCTAAAGGAGGCATCCGCATTTAAATTCAGGGGGGAAATTAGTCTAACTAAATTCTCTTGAAAATAATAATCTTGAAGCAGCCACAACCACATTGAGCACTGATCCAGCATCATAAGTCCCATCAAGAAATACACACACACACACACACACACACACACACACACACACACGTGTAGGAATTTAATAAAAACACTAACCCTATTTTCTCAAAGGACATTTTTTTTTTACATTACACACCACATCCCCATGACTTAGGTATTTTATTGTATAATTGGAAGTTTGTATCCCTTGACTCGCATCACCCATTTCACCCCCCTCATAACCCTCTTCTCCCTGGCAACCACCAGTCTGTCCTTTGTATATCTATGAGCTTCTATTGCTTTTCTCGTTTGTTTTGCTTCGTTTTCTAGATTCCACATATAAGTGAGGTCATATGGCATTTGTATTACTCTGCCTGACTTATTTTCCTTAGCATAATGCCTTCAAGGTCCATCCATGTTGTTGCAAATGGCAAGATTTCATTCTTTTTTATGGGTAAGTAATATTATATATTGTACTTATACCAAATTTTCTTTATCCATTCATCTAGTGATGGGCACTTAACTTGTTTTTATATCTCAGCTGTTATAAATCACACTGCAATGAACATAAAGGTACATATATTTTTTCAAGTTAGTATTTCTGTTTTCTTCGGATAAATACCTAGAAGTGGAATTGCTTCTTATAAGGTAGTTCTATTTTTAATTTTTTGAGAAATACTCCATACTGTGTTCTGCAGTGACTGCACCAATTTACGATCCCACTAAGAGTGCACAAGGGCTACCTTTCTTCCACATCCTCATCAATACTTGTTATTTCTTTTCTTTTTGATAATAACAATTCTAACAAGTATGAGGTGATATCTCATTGTGGTTTTGATTTGCATTTCCTTGATGATGAGTTCAAAGGAAATCTATAGTGACATCTTGAGACAGTGATGTCTTCTAGTATTGAACTGAATGTTTTATCCAAAAAACAGTCTTGCCTTCATTATTTATTCAATCACATGGTCATTCATTTCATCTTTTATTAATTAATTCACTCATTCTTCATTTAATAAATGTTTAAAAAGCTATGTCAGGTAAAAAGCACAACTCTGAACCCAGTAGGAGACCCAAAGGAACACAAGACATGACCCTACCTCTATGGGGCCTGCTGTGTATCAGGGAAGATAAGACTGCAAACAGGAGCAAATTCAAAAGAACTGGAGTTCCTACTAAGTGAGTAGCACTGTATTAAGCAACTATTTCCATGCTGTGGTGGCATAAAACAGAACTTAGTAAAATACATAGGGAGTTCAGAAGAGTTCTACTAGCTAAGAGGCAAAGTGAATATTGTTTAACAAGGTCACTCAAACCACACTGCTTGGGTTTGTGTCCCAGCTTGGTCATTACTTCCCACTGTTAACTTGGGTAAATTATTTGACATCTCACTGTCTTATCACATGTAAAAGGAGAACTAATGATAAGAAGGATGCCTACTTTATACTTCTGTTATGAAGATTACATTAATTAAAAAAATTCAAAGAACTACGAACTGTGTCTGGTAAGTGGTAAAGTGTGTAAGAGTATTGTCTTTTTTTCATTTTCAGTATCACGGAAGTTTTACAAAAGAATTAGGTTCTTGTCTTTCTTTCTTTTTTGAGCAGTGAAGTCTTTAAATCAGTGCTTCACCAGCACTAATGTTCAGTGCCAACCCTGAAGACATGTCTGGCACTTTAGAACTCCAACGCTGTGAAAAAGAACTGACGGTCAAGCATATCAATGATAATTCTAGTTGTACAGTAATTGCTATATAACCGTCAGGAGGTTCCATGTTCTAAGTTGTAAATTTCAATTTCCTACTACTCCACAAAATAAGATGCATTGTTGTGCATGCAAGTGTCATGGGCGTGGAGGACCCTGCAGCAAAAATATTTAAATACTACCAGAGGACTTGAGGGCTCATAATGTAGTAGAAGGCATTTTTGAGTCTCACACTCTCAATATTTACACTAGACGCTACAATTGATGCTTCATAAAATTTAAGAAAGTACAAAAACCTACCAATAAAATACCAGTCTTGTTGAGCTTAGAAATGTATTACGCTGGTAATCAACAGAATGTATAAAACAGGGAACTGAAATTTAGTTGAGAGATCTCATGTAGAAATCTGATTCTTATAACTGTATCTGTATCTACATTTGTCTGAAATTTATCTTTCTACTTTCAGGTGAAAAGAAATTATTATCACATTCTTTAAGCTCTATTTCAAATTGGTCTACTTAAGGCTATCATGAAACGGACAGCTTAATTACAAATTGCATTCAAGTTGAAAAACTTTAAATGCAGATTCAAAATTACAACTACAGCAAGCAACTTTCCTACCATTTATTAGACGTCAACATTTATTTTTTGTAAATGTCTATTGATAATTTTTGCTCATTTTTTTTCTTTTCTAAGTAAGACTTCTTTATAATTGTCCTTTTCCATTGCATGTGTTACAAACATTTTCTCCCCCTTGGTTCTGAATTGAATTTTAAGTTCATTTCATGGTCTTATTATCTTATAAACAGGTTTTATTATATTTTATAGGGTCAACTCATCGTTCTTTTCCTTTTAGGTTACTATTTGTTCTAGAAGCTGTTTCTTACATAAAACTAATAAAATATGATCTCCAATTTTCTTATATATGTGTGTATATATGTACATATACATGATTGTATGTGTGTGTGTATAAACTGCTTTAAAATAAATTTATTTTTATATAAAAATGTTTAATCTATCTTGATTATATTTTTTGTATCAGGCAAGGTAGGATTTTTTTTACTTTTCCTCTCTTTTTCCCAAAGACTTGCTTATTTTCTCACCATAATTTCTCATTTCTAGCTCAACCTTCTCCCAGATTCTAGCTTCCATCTTCATCACACAAGAGATTCCTTCTCGAATAGGAGTAAAAAAGTATAGTTAAGGTCTACAAGAAAATAAGTTATACTATGGAAAGTATTTTAATTGAGACTGAACTACAAATTAGCTTATTGAAGTTTATATAATTGAAATTTAAAGTGTTGAGCAGAAGAACAATATTAAAGAAAATACACTGGAAATAATGCTGTGATATCATAGATCTCCTGACATGAGTACAATGCACATAAAATATTTCACAGTGCCTAACAGGGTTGCATGTTACAATCTCGCATAAGAAATACCAGTGTGATTTAGAATATACCCCCATCTCTATCCAATATTGAAAAAGTGAAAATCTTATATTGGAGTTATTTTCATCTGATAACATTTGGTAGTCTCAGGGAAAGAGACAATATGTGGGCCTCACATGTCACATGACTGTAAGTCAATCATTCTATGATTCTATGAGGTGAAATACAGAAAGATCTTAAAAGTGCTTTCCAACTTTTAAAGCTTGTGTTCGGAGGGTCCCTAAGACCACTCCTGGATTCAGCGACTAAACCAGCAAGACTCATAGAACTCATCAAAACTGGTATACTCATAGCTACAACTATCGTATTGAACAGAAACCAACTGGTTAGGTGGTGGCGAGCTGCCAGTTGTCTTCTCCCAGTGGAGTCATGCCAACAACACTTAATCCTCGGTGACAACACATAGGGAGTACTGTCAACCATGGAAGCTCATCTAAGACTCGTCCAGGGATTATATTGGGAGTTGGTCACGTAGGCATCGAGCATCCACCTGCCTGGCTGACCTTATTTTTTACTCTTGTCTCTCTGAAGTCAGACTGACATAATTAGATTGTTACATTAGACGTCCTGGTATGACCCAAGGCCCCAGGTAAAGAAACACACTCTCATCAAGTGTGCTATTCCTAGGGTTTAGAAGTTTATCAACCAGGGGCTGGTCAAGGGCTAAGTCTTTCTTTGACATTACGTGTAGGGTTTGCACCCAGGCCTGCTGAGATAATTCTTTACTGCACACTGTATAACTTGTGAACTAAGTAGATATTACAGAGATACAAACTAGGAACATGACTACAAAAAAAAAGTCAACAATCATCCTACCTTTAATGTCCTAAAGTAAATTAATAATATTTGAAAATATGGTCAAGAGTATATTTCAAATTTCAAAACCGCAATGCTCTATTGTCCTGACTTTTTTTTAAAAAACTCATTTCTTCCAACAGTAGCACAGAATATTCTGGAAAGAACTCACTTGTCATTTTTCATACAAGTTGAGCAACATGATGAGCCATTAGTGGATGTAAAGATGCACTGCAATCTCCAGAAACCTCTTGAGGGTATCAGGAAAATATCCTATTTGAATATTGGGAAGTAAGAAAGTCAATCTGGTCTGATCTATGCAACTTGGCCTTTGAATACCAAAGTTGCTGTCAATCATCCTTTCTGAATTAATGTTTAGCACAGCACGAAACACTAACTTATGCAAAACCAAACTGCTGCCTGCCAATAAGAAAAAAAATTTAAAGTTTTCTATCTGCAAAAAAGACAGATTTATTGTCAAGAGATATTTCATTATTTAATGGTATCTTTGTAAGTACATAAATAAAATGCATTTTAGTTATGCAGTCCATATAGTTCTGCTACAAAAGATATCAAACTAAAATATTTCCTTTATATGTTTTTATAATATGTAAATAGAATAAGTATTATTGTGCTTCAAAGACATATTTAGAAAATAACAAAGATAAATATTTTAAAAGATTAAGTCATATATATGAATGTAATTAATAATAGTATTAACAATGCAACCCATCAATAAAATGGTAGTTTCTTAAACATGGCTAGGCATAAATTCTTCCTTATACACATTAACCTTATGCTAATAAAGACCTCAATGGTACTGACTTAGAAAATGATTTAAGAAAACTAAACCATCAATTATTAGTTCCAATTTGTTTTCTAACTTTAAGATGATTAATTTATGAAAATGACATATATGTCCTACTTAGGATTGTAAAAGAATACTGTAATGTTCCTTACAATCTGTCCAAAATTAAAAGGATGCTTTTAAAAAGTCACACTTTTTTGAAGAAAATGAAACAATATATTCTAGATTTTGAAAATATATAAAGCAAATATATATGCTATTCAGCTCACGTGACAGAGGCTCTCAAAATTTTTGTTAAGTACTGTATGCTGCAGGATATTAAAAATGTCGTTTTATTGACAATAATTACCTGGTTATATACATATATAGCCAAATAATTCAGTATTTCCCCAACTATTAAGAAGGCAGTAGAGTATATCCATTAAGACCTAGGCTTCAGCGTCAGATAGACTGGATTCAAATCTTGCCTGAACCAATTATTAGCTGTAAAGTATTAGTAGGTCGGATGTTAATAGTACAAAAATCAAATGGATTTTTGAGGATTAAATGAGCTAATCCATGAAAAGAACTCAGCACAAGGTCTGGTATGTTATAGGTATTCAATAAATATTGCCTACTTCTATTGTTTTTGTTTGTTTTATTAATTAAAAAAAAAAACTCCAGAATACTTAAAGAATAAATGTCATTTGACCCTAAAATTGTTTTGAATAATTCTGTCTCCATAAATGGCAACTCTATAGTGCTACATATTTTAAGAATTAGTGTAGTCTATGTCACTGCCTACTAATGGAAATTACTGCAGTGATGGAAAGATTCTATACTCTGCACTGTCCAATACAGCCAATAGCCACATGTGACTACTGAACACTTGAAAAACAAGTTCAATCAACAAACTGGATTTTAATTGTATTTACTTTAAATTTATTTAATTTAACTAGCTGCAAGTGGCTGGTGTCTACAGAATTGCATAGCACAGGACTATACGCTTAATTTCCAATACACTTCTCTCAGCGAACCCCAGATGTTTCCAGTGAATACTGCATATATTCTGCATTCCACCGCACTCGCATTAAGGAAGGCACTACCCCCATTTTCTTACACCTCTTTCTTTAGATGTAACAGCAGTGATTTTCAACTTTAGAGGAATTAAAACTTGACTGCATATTGGGATCCTGGGTTGCAGGAGCAGAACTATCTGCTGACACGGGCCCTGAAATTCTACACGGAGAGTATAATCGGACTCAGACCATTGAATAGGAAACAGATCCCTGCATCTAGAATGACACAGGAGAAATGGCACAGAAGTCAGGGTCTGGATTTTCGAGGATCGGGGTGCATAACCAACGTGGGTCTAAAATGCCCCCTAACTGATATTGGCAGGCTCCCAGAGCATGGAGCCCTTCAAAGTCTCTTTCAGGGCTCTCTCTGCCGTTAGATACAATTCCTCTAAGGCCGGTCCTTTAAAACCCTCTGATGCTTCCCACTGGCCAAGTCCAGCTGAAAGCCAGAGGCAGGAGAGTGCTGCTGACGCCAGCCATCCTGCTCTGCCTGCTGGGGAGAGGGCAGGGAGGAGAAGTGGCTTTGCAGCGACAAGGGGAAGGTAGGGAGCACAAGCTATTTGCAGGCTTGACGCTGCCACAGGAATCCGGGGAGCTATGGCGTGATCCTATTCTTAAACCCTGCAGCTCGGCAGGCAAGCAGAGACAAGGAATGAAGCAGATGCATAACCAAAACGGAGCTGAGTTACAGACCCTGCTGACAACTTTCCAAGCAGAATTTCTGCTCTTTACGTTACCTGAGGTCCCTCTGAGCACTTATAATACACGCCCTTTTTCTTCTTTGCTTTATCTAGTTGTAGGCTCTGCCACCAAAAACATTTGACTAGCATTAAGTTTAACTATTCTACTTCATTCCTTTGTTCTGCTTTCCCAAAGAAGGCAAAATCAAACATGTGTTTAATTTGAAAGAAATATAGCGAATCTTATAGTTAGTTAAATAAAACCATGTTTTGAACCTAGATAAATATGTGCTCATGAATTAAATGTCTCTTTACTTCACAACTAATAGAAATTTCTTCTGAAAATTTTAATACCACCAACATAACCACAAGACAAAAAATGTTAAAAACATTTATACATATGTGAATGTGGATGTATGTGTGTGCATGTGTACGTGTACCAAAGAGTAATAAACATAACATGGCTACTCATTATATGTTTCATCAGTAGTTGAATATCATTTAATTACTAACTTTTATTATTTATGTTATGTTTATAATTATATATAAGCAAACATTTGAAAATGCCCAGTAATATTAGTATCACACACCTTTGACCAATAAAAATGAATTTAAAAAATAAAATTACTTTGTCTGATGGATTTTTAGGACTTCTGCTCTTCAGTGTTTACCAAAATATAAGTATATATAAACATAACATCCAGCAATATCACATGGGTTTGTTCTCAGCTTCGGTGAACACACAGACCCTACCTGGCACATAGTGAGCGCTCGCTCTGGGTAGCCCTTAGTACCATCACCACCACGCCATTATCAGCGTTTCCCCAACTCTATATACAGAGCCCTTTTCACTTAAATACAGGCCAGACTGCATCAATTCTTATTCCCCCAAATTAAATGTTATCCCCAGTTATTTTTTTGGTATATAATTCTACTTAATTTAAGAGAAATATGTGAAACTAGGTGGTAAAGAAAAAATCCTCATCCAAAAATGGAGGTAGATTATTTAACCAGCAAATGAGATTCTAGATTTGCATAAGTAAAAATAATATTCATGTGAATCACAATATTTTAAACATATAATTTAATCTGCAAATACTGGTCTCTAGAAAAAAGAGGGTAAGAAACACATTCCTACAATCGAAGTCTAAGAATACAAATAAGAAATAATTTCTTAGAAAGAGCATCTTTATGTTTTAAAATACAACAAAGGGTAATTGAAATGAAACACATGAAAATCCCCAATTGCCTATTGGCCTGATTTGTACAGCTATAGTTCCAAGGGTAGTTGATTACCACGGTGACACATTCCTGTTATCTGTTAAGAGTACATCCATTTAACTCATTGAAGTATTAACTGGCCTATTTTTCCTACATTCTCAGGTCAATTTCCATTTTTAGTGAAAAAAGAAAAACTCTGAATTATCAGAGTAGAAACAAAACGAGTTGGCAGTACTTTGTAGTGGGGACTTGGATTCAAGATTGCTGTCACTGCCCAGTTGTGTGACTTCAGGCATGTTATTAACTAGCTATGTGATTTGGGCACACTAATTATTTCTCTAACCTGCTTCTGCATAACTATTGCATAGCAGACGAGAACCCTAACATACTCTACCTCCAAGGTATCTTTCGGCTCTGATCTATTACAGCTCACACGTGCTCTAAAATTCCAAATGTATTCTATTGTTTGACTACCAAGAGAATCAAGAGTTATTTCAAGGGACATAATCAAATTCTCAAATCTTTCTGAAAAACTGAAATCCTAAATGCAATCTGTAGCAGCATATGTTGGGTCAAATTTGTATCAGCATTATCAAATGGACTATTTTAATGTGTAGCAATCGCCCATGTACAGAGAAATCACTTGACTATAATCTTGCAAAAACATCATATAGATGTAACACCTAGTTCTTCACTGTGTTTCCATAGATAAAAGACGGGGGACGGGGGGGCGCGGGGTGTTACCCGAATGTCCTCAAACCTAACCAGCCCAGCGAAAACACTGCAAGTCAGACTCATGGCGCTCCATTGATGACAGCCTCACTGCAGAACGGCAGCACCCCAGTTTCCTCTGGAGGTGGCTGGCTTTCCAGCTCGATTCTGTTTCTGAGTTTCCAGGGTCTGCGATGCCCCGTTGAATCCAGCCCCGGGAGCTACACTCCTCAGGCTCCTGCACCACGTCAGCGCAGTCCCAGAAAACACGGACCCGCCACTGATGGCTTGTGTCACCCAGGAGCTTCTGAGCCACACCCATTCCCTTAAGGTTTGGGGGACCGCTGTAGCGGTGCCCTCATTTCTCTACACAGATCCGCCCCACGCTGCCCCCTCTCTCAGGCCCTGCTGCTGTGGCTGCCACTCTCCTGGGCTGCCAGTTGACGTGGCACTCTGCTGCACAGCGTGGACAGAGTTCCCATGTTTCCCTGCTGGAAGGGAATGCTTCCCCCCTTTTCTATCAATAAACCTGCTCAGGCAGATCCCACAGTAAAGCTGCTTAAGGGCTCAGATCTTGCAAGTCTTTCTTTACCGGCAGCCTTTTCTTCCTCAGGACACACGGCTCCTGTGCTCAGTCCAGCGAACCAACCTGGATGCCTCGGCCGCTGCTCCCTCTGCAACAGGTTCACGAGGCCCCTCCGTGCATATCTGAACCCCAACTGTGAACAGAGTCCGAATGCCCGGGCGAATCATCAGATGCAGCTAGACAGCCGGTGAGCGGTGGTGCTGGGGGGCGGGGGGCAACACGGTGGGGCCTAACACAGCCCGGACACCTTAATGGGCTCCATCTCCTGCTGGGGCTGATACCCAGCACTGCATGAGGGAACTCTGCTGTGGTAACTAACTTCAATTAAATCAAGGACGTGCCATTAAGTAGTCCCAATGTACTCGAGGTCTGCAATCCATGGTAACTTGGGACAAAAACTTGATCATATCATAGCAGTAAACTGAGTCTATGTTCAAAATCTAAATACGAATGTGACCAGTGAATGCACTCCATAATGAGTTTACAAACAAACAAGTAAAATAAGAAAATGCTTTTCTAATCATTAGGTAATAGAGTTTTTAAAGTAATTATAAAGCAAAAATAGTTATTTAGAAAATAGAAAAATCCACAAATGTAGGGAAGGTTTGAGGGACAAGCTGGAGATCACTGCCTTAAAAACAATCCCTATTTTGTACTGGGGTCCCCCTTCCTTTTAAGTCCTTTGTGTAGAGGGCTGGTATTGTTGTTGGTACTGTTGCTGTTTTAGCTTTGCTGCTATAATACTGTTCACATGATTCTATCAACTTTGCTTTTATATTAACATTGTCACATACTTGTCTACCCTTGCCATTACCTAGAACTCATAACCATTAACTGTGATACTTGGTACACTGAAAGCTATGGCTGTAACAAAGATTACTAATCCTCTCTTCATCATTGATTATTAAAGCTTCTTTCAATTTTTCTTCATGTTAAATTGTTTTAGAAAACATATATGTGCTGAATATATATTCATTGCTGGTTTTTTTAGTGTAGATTACCAAACATAATTGATTATCAAACATAGGTGGTTAAAGTTTATAAATATTTGCAGACAGTTGATATGTATCATTAATTATTTTTTCAAAAGCATACCAACTTCTATAATCAGTTGTCTTGTGTGAGAGTACTTAAGAAACATTTTTAAAACTGTATTTTCAAATCAAAATTACATAATTTAACACTGAAATATTAGCATGCAATTAACAGGTTTGCATAAAAATCATCAAAATTTTCAAATTAGTCTCCAGTTAGTACTAAGAAGAGTCATTAGTTATATATAGATAATCTAGTGTCTTTATCAGCCATAAACTAATATAAGGAAAGTTATCACATGGGTTCTTTAAAGTACACATGAAGGCAATTTATCAAGATTTCTTTAATTATTTTCCTTTCTGAGACCAAGGGTGTCTAAATTTTACTGAGATAAATGGCAGAATATATTTTTTTAAAAAGCATGAGTTTTCTCCCCAGGTATCATCTCAGAAATAATCTTCTGGTACATGATAACAGGTAGCAGTCGAGTTTCATTCTTTTGCATGTGGGTTTCCAATTTTCCCAGCAGTAGTTTTTGAAGATGCTTTCTTTTCTCCATTGTATGTTTTTGGCACCTTTGTTAAAATTATCTTCCTCTATATATGTGGGTTTATATCTAGATTCTCAGTTCTGTTCCATTGGTCTGTATGTCTGTCTTCCTGCCAATATTAAGCTGTTTTTAATTATAGTTGCTTTGTAGTAACTAAAAATGGATCAAAGACCTAAATATAAGACTTGAAAGAATAAATTACATAGAAGAAAGTATAGGTACTAAATTTATGGACCTTGGGTTCAGAAAAGATTTTATGAATTTGACCTCAAAGGCCAGGGAAATAAAAGCAAAAATAAATGAATGGGATTATATCAAACTAAAAAGCTTCTGCACAGCAAAATAAGCCATCAACAAAACAAAGAGGCAACCAACCGAATGGGACAAGATATTTGCAAACAAGACTTCCGGAAAGGGACTAACATCCCAAATATATAAACAACTCATACAACTCAACAATAACAACAAAAACAATCCAATTAAAAAATGGACAGAGGACCTGAACAGACACCTGCCCCAAGAAGACATACAAAAGGCCAACTGATACATGACAAATATTCAATTTTGCCAGCCGTTAGCGAAATGCAAATCAAAACCACAATGAAATACCATCTCACACCTGTGAGAAAGGCTATTATGGACAAGACAAGGAATAATAAGTGTTGGAGAAATTGGGGAGAGAAAGGAATCCTCATACACTGCTGATAGACATGTAAATTGGTACAGTTGCTATGGAAAACAGTATGGAATTTCTTTTAAATTTTTAGAATAGATTACCATATGACCCAGCAATCCCTCCTCTGGGTATCTACCCCAAAAAATCTGAAAACATTTACCTGTAAAGATATTATGTATCCCACGTTCATTGGAGCATTATTCACAGTGGCCAAGACATGGCAACAACCAAAGTGTCCTTTGATAGATGATTGGATAATTAAGATGTGGGACATATATATGATGGAATATTATTCAGCCATAAGAAAAGATGAAATAGTAATACTACCATTGGCAACATGGATGGATCTTGAGATTACCATGCTAAGCAAAATAAGCCAGAAAGAGTCAAGAACCATACAAACTCTGACAATTGATTTCGTGAGCTCATCCTAGAAAAAGTGCTACATGCCTCACTGCTGAATATCACTACGGTCACCTTCGAAGCACTCCCCTTCAGAAGCTATGTACTGATACCAGCGCCTAGTCCACCCTTTAAGGCTGTTTTGGAACTCTTTTTCTGGAATGGCCAACAGAGCTGTCATCGTCCCCCAAATCTGACAATTAAGTTCACGAACTTGCCACCATGTGCTTACGTCGGCAACACTGTACAAACAACTTGCCGAGGTTATGACACCTTACCGGGTTGTTTGTACAGTGCTGCCAACGTAAGTGCACGGTGTTCCCCAAGAAACAAAAAGGAGGAAGGGCCTGTATCAAGAACACACACTTCCTCCCCCAACATTGGCCAAACAGAAAGGGCCTTCCACCCCATGGGAAGGGAGGAGCTGGGAACAGGCCAAGAGTGTTTAGGGGACCGTCCTTCTCCTGTGGACTAGGGGTAGTAACTCCTCCCTCTGCTCTGTCTGACACCTATTAAACACGTTTTGGGGGGTGGTTCCAGGTGCTTCATATGTATGAAGTCCCCTAACAATGTGACTAGGTTGGGTCGGTGGACATCCTGACTATACAGAGAAAGAACAGAAGCTCGTGTAAGCTTGCTTAAGGAAACAGACCTAGAAACTGGTGTGGCTGAAATTTAAATGCAAGCAGTTGGACTACCTGAGAGGTCGTAGTCAGTTACAGAACTCAGCACCACATACTTACGATTTTAAATGCTACATGTTGCTCTTTAAAAAATCCACTAATGCAGACAGTAGAACTGTATTAGGATTAAATTTAGCCAGGGTATTGGCTGCAGAGTGACACAATGCAGGACTGGGATTGATTTCTATGTCCCCAAAAAAGGTCTACTTTGGGCCTGGAAATTTAGGGTAAGGCAGAACATGAGAAATTAATGACGCTGGGCTCTCATTCATCTTGTATCATCAAGAAAATGTATTGATCTCCCTCCAAGGAGGGAGCCCAGAAGATGATATACCCTGAAGTCATCTATCCTTTGTATGAAGAGGTAGAAGGATTAAATGGATGGACTACTATAAGGGAAGGGGCCAGGCTGGACTTGAGTCAGGGCTGTGTAAATGGCTTAGATGCTTTTTTTCTTTAATTACCTTGGCACTGGCCTTTAAAGAAGAGTACTATAGTGTTCAGCTGATGCAAAACACAGATACACCACACCCAGAGGTTAAGGTGCTTCACTTCAGGGCTTTCTAACTTTCAGGCCCTGAGGAAGTCGCTTCTTGCTATCCGTCAGCTGGAGGTCACTCTCGGTTCCTAGAGGTATCTATCCTCAGTTCCTCAACCCATGAGAGTTTTTAAAGCCAGCAAGGAAAGAGAGTGACTCTGGCGAGACCAAAGCTGCAATCCCATGTCATCCAATCACACGCACCTCGTCACCTATGTGTGTCATTTTCTATCCGTCAGAAGCAAATCACAGGCTCTGTGTATACACAAGAGGAGAGATTATGCAATGACACTACTCCAGGAAGTGGGACCCTAAGAGCCTCTGAAAAGTTTGTCTGACACACCTAGCCTCTCGCTGCTAACTCAGGGTGCGCGCGCGCGTGTGTGTGTGTGTGTGTGCGCGTGTGCATGTGTGTGTGTGCGTGTGTGCGCGTGTGCATGTCCTTGTGTGTGTGTGCACGTGTGTGTGCGTGTGCGTGTGCGTGTGTGTGTGTGTGCATGTGTGTGTGTGTGCGCGTGCACACACAGCTGTCTCAGTTAAGATCGAGATGTAACAGCAATAACAGAAATCGGGGCTGGGTCAGTGTTCTAGTTTTTGATGACTGCGGGAAGAGAGTAACACAGTAACTCAGTGAAACCACGCGCCTTTCATTCCCGTCACCGTTCCGCATTTCGGAAGCCTAAGGGGTCCGCACGCCGGATCCCCTCGGCAGGCTCGGGGAGAGAACTCGTTTCCTTGTCTCTCCGGTCTCCGGAAGACGTCTGCATTCCTCGGCTCATGGCCACTTCTCCTGTCTTCAGAGCTGTAACGTGGCATCTTTCAGTCTCTCTGACTTTGACCCTCTCCCTTCTGCCTCTGTCTTGCTCTTAAAAGGAACCCTTGAGATGACACTGGGATCATCTCCGCAATCCAGAATGAGGTCTCATCGCAAGATCTTCAGCTGAAGCACACCTGCCAAGTCCGTGTGGCCACGTAAGGCACCCCCGTCACAAGCTGTGGGGATGAGGGCGAGAGCGTCTTTGGGAGGACAATTGCTCAACATACCACAGGGGTTTAGGTTTAAATAAGGAGCCTCCTTTCCTCTGAGGGATCAGGAATGTTGTCCTGACTGGAAGGTGGCCAAGGCGCGTTGCTATCACCGCCGTGCTTCCGAGAGGAAGGAGGAGGAAGAGGAGGGAGGGAGAAGCACAGCTTAACGTTAGAGCACAGTTGCTTCTCTTCGTCAGGACAGACGCGAGGGGGCAGTCAGGAACCCAGCTCTCGGAGCCCGGCTTCTGGGGCAGAAGCCGGGGAACGGGCTTAGGCTGGAAGCCGTGGTGAGCCAGCTACCCGTCTATGCCAGAATTTCAGTATCTTCTTACGGGATGACTTTACATGTTACTGGTTTGTTAGATTATGAGGGGGATGTGCCTGACGTATTTTCCTACGTGAGAGGGAAACAGTTCTTGGTAAATGAAGTGATTTCATCAGCCGTCTTCGTGAGAACTGCTTGAGTAAACGTGATTTCTCTGCTTCTCGGAAGAGCAGAGAATTCATGACTGCTGTCCCCTTATTTACCCCCTATCCTGCACAGAGTCCCCTTAGTCCTGGGTAATCCCTCATTATTTGTTTTCCTCTTGGGACAAGGAGTAGAGATGTACAAACGAACCTAAGAAATTAGGTTCTGCAACTTTCAGCTATCAGTGAATTAGAGCTGTAGCCTTTCTGGTGTCCACCTTCATGGTGTGGCAGCCAGAGGGCTGTCAATCAACTCCGCCTGCATACATTGCACGGAGTGGAGCAGAGCAGAAAGCACATCGGAAATGAATTCCGAACAGTTCAGCAGAAGAGAGGTTTTCTCTCACAGGAACGAGGAATGCGTGCCGCGGGAGTTAAGGTCAGCGCTGAGGCTTCGTCAAAATGCTCCCGGATTTACACAGTGGAGCCCTACAGTCATTTTCGGAGGCTCCTGCCTGTCCTAGTCAGAACAGGGATCCCAGCAGTTCTGACCCTCGGGGCACTAAACAAACATGTGTTTGCAAGTTGGCTGCCTTTACGACACGGAGAACAACTTACAACATTGTATTTTCTTTAATGCAGATATTTAGTAACTGATCTTTATTATTTGAATATTTTAGGGAATATTCTATTCTATTCAGTAAATGTACTAATGTTTTAAACACAAAAATATTAATGATCAACATTTTTTCTGACTCAAAAGCAATTCTTTCACTATAAGCATATGACTTACCCTAATACCTGGGCAACATTTGGGTCAAATTTATTTGATAACACAGTCCTATTTATTTTATGTTAACCTGGGGTTCTATCAAAGCCTTACTTTGGTTTATGCCCAAGAAAAACGAGATCAATTCTACCTTTACCATGTAAGAAAGGAAAAGTACATTGAATGGTCCTTATTTTAAAATATTTTTTTTAGAAAAGATTTATACATGCTTCCTCTGAACCTAAATCACAATGTTATATATTATCTTTGAGAGGTAAACTTTAATTGGATGGTTCTCTGAAGTGAAAAAGGAATCTATTATAATCTTACAGTCCTGAAATGAAAATATTAATACGTTTTTCTAATAATAGACCAAAGTCCCAAGTTTTTAGAACTCAATCATAATTTATCTGTCAAAATTAAACATCTGCTAAAAATCCTTTCAGTATTTTCTATGACATTAGTGAGGTCCAGAGTTTTCATTAAATGCATAAAAGCTTTCCTCAGAAAGCACATATATTCCAACTTTCCTTTTAAAGAGGAAAAAATTTTGCCTTTTTTCACGCCATATTTTTCTATCATATTAGAGCAAGTAACAGTCCCTTTTTAATCAGTCCTAACAGATTTGTGACATTTCAGATAACCAGAAAAGAAATTAAAGTACAAAAAATTATACGTTGATCTGTATTTTCCTTGCACTGTGTTGACTGGTCCTTGGTTTTCATTTTTATAGCAATATACATAGATTGTTCTTGGAAGGACAGACTCAGGTTTGACATAGATTTGCATATATCCAGTGTCTGAAACACCACATAGATAAAAGGCTCCTGATGCAATCTTCCTTAGAAAAAGTGACACACAGCAGGGCGTGGAGGCATCACTGCAGCCACTACATGCCCTTTGTCTGTGCCCACCCCTCCTCTTACTGCCCACACGACCACTGCAAAAACGTATTTTGAATTTGCCTACATTTTACTTCTACTTTAAAAAAATAAGAGTAACTGTAAATTTTGATAAAGAATGATACAACCCTCTGTCTTGAATCCATTAGATGGCTTCCATTAAATTGGCATTCTTCTACTGATGAAAGTTCTTAGGTTACCATGCCTTTAGTCTGCTTATCTTTGACTAAATTTAAGATTTTTTTTTCATTATCTCCTGGAGGAATCACGTCCAAGAAGCATATGGATTTAACTTGCACATGTCTGATAAAGAGTTGAGTGGATTTGATTTTTTTAAAGTTATACATTTAAATATTTTAAAGTGACTATTAAAAATAACCAAAACCATCATATACTAACAAAAAACGCTGCTAAGGGGTTCTATGATTCATTTGAATCTAGAAAACGACTCCAATCAATTTCTCTCAGTTACCCGAAATGTCACTCACTTCCCCTCCACGTCAAAATGAAATAAAGTGTAATTCAGAAACACTTCTTCAGAAAAAAAAGAAAGTCATTGGACAAATGACCACTTAAACACTTGGTTTCTGGGAAGATTAAGGTCATGTCTGCACCAGAAATGTGAAGACGTAAATGAGACAAATTTCCAGGATGAAGTACAGCTGAGAGCTCTTTTGCCGGGGGCAGGCCAGCTGCCTACCTAAATTATAAAACTGTAATGCACATGACTTTATCCACCAATAAAATGGGAATTATACTACAAGCCAATTCTGTCCGAAGATGTTATGGAGATAATGAGATAATGTCTTGTAAGTGCTTTCAGTGTCTCAAATGAAAGAAGATAACTTTCCCATCCCCAGTAAAGAGGAGACCCACGCTCGCTAACATTTCACATTGCTAAATGTGCCTTCTTTAGAAAAGTGATGCTATTAATATAATGATGCATGAAGCTCCTCTCCTAACCTACTGTAAAGCTGGATCCACCAGTAATGAAGGCATGGATCTGTGGCTGAAGTTGATGAACTTTCGTAAATTTAACAACTGTTTTCGAAAAGACTAGCATCCACGTTCAAGAGCATTTACTGCAAGGCTAGCTGTAGACACGAAGCACTCCAAATATGACGCATCTTCAGCAAGGAGTTCCCCTGATTAGTACAGATATGTGAATAACCAACGGGCATCCTCTGAGATGCTAGCTAAAATGAGACCTGGTCCATGTACCTAGAGGCTTTGTCTACTTACACATAACTTACCCAACTAACCTGTCCTCTGAGCCACCACGTCCCAATGACATGATTAATTTTAGTTGGTTCAGCCAAAGTGACTGGCATATCCAACATTTATATGCTATTAAATTGGACCATGACCCTCTCTCCAATTGCCATGCTTAACTTTAAATTTGGTAATTAGTCAAATTGTCAATGAGGGATATTGCAGGGCTGTTTCTTTTTTCTTTTTCCTTTTCCTTTCCTATGGCATCAATTATCTATAAAGTCAGTGTAGTTTCTGGAAATAATCTATATGTGGAGAAATTAAATGTCTAAGAAATTAATAAATGCCCATGGCAATGATGAGAAACTTTCAATCCTCAAAGGAATAAATTGTACAAAATAATAAAAATACACATGATAGAACCTGCGACTGACACTTGATAGAGGATTACAAATTGTTCCTGAAACATTCACTCAAATGAAAAGAAATTACCATTTTTCATTGTAGTTTTGTCTTAGCCTTAAAATACCAATGGCCATATGAATGTTTATCATTTTCTATTTGGCATTCCTCTAAATTATAACATATGCCATCATTTTCCTTTTGCCGTGACCACCTTGGGTACGTTTTTGTGTCCCAACAGCAGCCAGTGGCCAGTGAGGAGCCTTGTGGTACTGGACAGGGTAACGAGGTCATGAGCAAGACTTAAGGAAAAGAGGATTGCTCTTGTGCCTCCAGACATCGGTGTGTAAGAAGATGGCAGCTGGAGTTTCTGTGACCATCCTTCAGAGGAGGGGAGAGTCCACGTGCTGAGGACGAATGGACAGCAAAGAAAACAAAAATGAAAGGAAAAGGACTTGCACACTTGATGTAGATACTCAACTGGCCAAAGTGAAAATAATTTTATGTCTACACTTTGTAACTAATTCTCTTAATGTTTATGTCACTGAAGTGTAGGTGGTCTGGTGTTTGCAGCCCAAAACAGCTTACTTCATGCCGGCACCGTGGTGAGAACTGTGTTGCACTTCAGGTACCGGTTCGGTGGATTTTGACTCTGCTGACAGTGCTGGGACCCTCGGGACCGTGTAGTGTGGTTAGAGCTCATCTTTCTGGAAACGCGATGGCCGTCTGGCAAGCCCCACTGGAAGAAGATGAGCACCACTGTTGAATGACACTGACATTTAGGGACTCAAGGGATTTCATCGAAGGTCCACTCAGCCCTATTCCTTCCCTTTGTATTCAGTTTAACACACACAACTGTCTCTCCATCTTGAGAGAGTGGATTCTCTACTGAAACCACCTCCACCTTGGGTTCAGGCAGGCTGAACTCTGGTGGCTACATGTGTATGAGAAGCTGATGTTAACTTAAAAGTTTGGGAATCCAACATCCTGGGAGTTCAACTCAATTTTAAAAAATCTAGTATTTAGTAGAAACGTGCCCTTTAATTGTAACCCGAAAGCCAGCGAGGAGTTCGGCAAGCTTTTCCCGATAAAACTTGCCAGGGGTCCAGCTCATCCATGCAGAGTTGGGATTCACACTCAGCACTCTGGCTCTCGGTCATTAAAAGCAGCGAGGTTAAGTCCACATCCTTAATCAACAAACTGCACGGCCTTTAACACAGAGTCCAATACGTTACGAAACAGGGAGGTGTGCAAGGTAAGTGGGGTCTCAAAGGAGGAGTGACCAGTTTGGCACTGGGCCTGTTTTGCACGAGTTCAGTGGCAGAGGGGTTCACAGAATGCTTGCTAGAAGCTGTGGCTTAAAATAAATCTTTAAAGAACAACGAAGAACTACACAAAGTGGTCTAGGATTGAGCTTATCTGTCCAACAGGCTTAAAGATACAGACACTTAGGAGCAGTAATGCTGACATTTTGATACACATTTGAGTAACTCCAGGGTCTATCCTTTAGTTCCAAACTTAGATGAAGAAAAGGGGCATTCGTTTAAAGATTTAAGGATGCCTTTAAACTTCAATGCCAAGCAGAAAGAATATTTCATCTGGAGATCTGTGATGCTGAGAATGTCATTATGAAGGAGACTGTCCTGGAGTTGAATGTGATTAGGCCACCCTATTCAGCAGGTACAGAGAAGACCCACAGATTTTAAGTGCCAGGAAAAAATTAGCAACTGCAGCATGGAGAAAAACATCCTGTAAACATTTTCAGCATTTATTAGGCAGTACTCCCAGAGGAGCCAGGAGGAAACTGGCATGAAGTAAATCAGGAAAAGTAAGTTTGTTTACGTAGGTTAATGAATGCCATATGAACGATTTTGAACTTTAATACTAGGCAAACCATCCAGGGTCTCTGACCAGTTCTCTGTTCCTAGAAGTAAACATTTGAAGCCATTAGTAGCATCTATTAAATACGTTTGGAGGAACAGTCAAGAGGAACTAGAATGTTGTCACAAACCACTAAACGGACTGCCTCTGCCTAAGCCCCTAATGTATAAACACTTACACATTTATGTATCAGTAGAAACTGTGACAAATTCCACTGACTTAAAAGGAGTATATTGAAATGAATGAATTATTAGTTTTGAAACAACTGGGTTTAGGGTTTATTAAAGTGATCCAAAAGGGGTGTCCAAGATATGGACACAAAGGTCTCACAATTTATGGAAGTGTCTAGCTTCCTATTCTTGCTTCCTTTTCCATTTTGCTATCTTTTTCCTCTATAAAAGCACATAATTTACCCTCATGAAACCAATTTAGAATTGAGACTTCGACTTTTCCTTTTACTGTTTTCCTTTTACTGTATCAAAGACTTCATACCTTAGCCAAGGTGATGTGTTTTATTCTCAGTGTTCAGGAGTCTGGGAACTTACTAATAACACCACTGAAACAGAGGGAGGGTTTCCATGAATGGGGAGCTGCCATGCAAGCACCATCTTCATAGAACTTATCAATTTCTATCCAAATCTGGTCTTCATTTTCTTATTGTTCCTTTCCATTGTACTTCCCAAAGCCTCTTTCACATATCTGAAAATGTTTCAGTTTGGTTTTATTGAGAAAGTTACCCTGCTATAAGTAATCCTAATGTTAATGACATGGTGAAAGCAATCCCACCACCTGTAGAGATCACTAATAGCCAGTGCATTATACGTGTTAATACTAAATTCTTACTTTGCTTTCATTTTTTCTCTGCCTCTTTATAAAGTAGTCAGCTTTGTTTTAATAAAACACTTAAAAGTGTCACTTTCCTTAATGTATCTTTTTATTCATAAAATATTCTCTCTGCTTTAAGTAGGGTTAGGTTCATTGTTCTAGCATTTTCTTAAGTATTTCTGCATCTAGGCTTATGAGGCCTTTTGGTCAGTAATATTCTTTACTTTTAATCTCCCTAACAAGTTTTGGAGTGAGGAATATGTTAACTTCAGAAAATGATTTGGAAAATGTTTCCTCTATTTTTCTGAAAGAGTATATATGTTTGACATTATTGCTTCTTAAGCATTACATATAATACTTATATTTTTAAACTGCAGTTTTCTTTGTTGTAAATACTTAATAACCAAGTGTCTAATTTCCTCAATGTCTGCCCGCTTTTAGTCAGCCTCAGGCCATTGAATCACTTATTTTTATATATTCTGTAATTTAATTATACTAAATTGTTATATATGGGACATGAGCATGCACAAGATTTGTCATGTCACCAGAGTATTTTTTTAAGTCAAAAATATTTCCTCCCTTGGGAGGTTCCCTGGTGGTATAGTGGCTAGGTTTCAGCACTCTCAACGCCATGGCCTGGGTTCAATTCCCAGCCAGAGAACTACCCCCAAAATATATATATACATTTCCTCCCTTAAAAGTATAATGGGTAGTAATAATACAACTTTAATCAATGCTTGTATATTCATCATTTGGAATGTACCTACTTCAAGATGACATACTCAAAGATCTCTTGTTATAGAAATTGACATAAGAGTGCAGAGATTTTATGTAAAAATGGTGAGTTTGGGACAGAAGAATCTTAAAAAATCAAAAGAAAAAATACTTTAAAAAAATATAGAACATAAATCCATTAGCTAAAAGTATCTTTTATTCTTACAGATGATGAGATTGAATTTTTCTAAGCTAAAACTGTTTGTCCTCCCTGACATCAGGAAGCAAAGACCAATCATAAATTGCCCAAATACTCCAGGTAATAGTTCTCGGTAATGGAATGTCTGACTATCCCAAACCTCTTCTAGGAACTGACATTGTTCTTAACCCTTTTCTCCTGATGAACAACCATTACGATCAAAGCTTTTCCAAGTGGCAAAGACCAATCAAATAAGTGTGCAACCCAATTCCAACCACTGGTTGAAAATTCATGAAACTCAAACAATTGTGAAGGATCACTGTGGAAGAGTCCCTTGATTTTCAGGCCAAAGGATAGGAAAGAGAAAGAAAATGAATAGAGTGCTTCATGATTTTATTAAATCACTCCAAGAGAAATGCTTCTGCTTCAGTCTAGTATCTAGTGTGTGCAAAGTGGCCCACAGGGGTGGAGATGATGAGCACTCAGACATAACCAGAGCCATTCTGGAACACCAGAGCCAAGAATAAAGACTTCAACATCTATCAAGAGACTACTAGTGAAGAGGGCTATTCAGTTTTTTAGAATTTATCATTACAAAATTCAAGATATATAGATATCGAGGGACACCTGAAGAACTTTTCACCTAAGCTTACACGCTGGACACTCAGATGAAACATCAGCACTCTTTCTAGTTTCTGAGACTAAACAGGAAGAAAAAAATAAGTTTGATCATCTGAGACCTATAGAAAAATGGTTTTATATAGCTAGCTGAAATAATTTGACTGAAAACAGTTCCCTAAAAATCACTTTTTCCTCCATCAAAGTAAAAAATGACTTTGACTTAACATTATTAAGAATAACTCAAAACAGGATATAGCTTTGTAATTTCCAAAGAAATCCTTTGACTACAAAACATATATTAAATAAATGTGTTCATCAATCAACTTCGTCACAGAGCAGCCTTTGATTTTTTTAATAATATAGAATGTTCATTTTGTCAGCATTTTTGACACAGTATAAATTCTCTAAAAATGCTGCCCACAAACATAATCAACAGCATCCCTGGTGATGTCAGATCTTCATAATTTTCCTTGAATGCAGCAGGCAAATGTTTACAATTGGACAGCCATATTAACTACAGTTACCTGCCAGCAGAATGCAGTTTTTGACTAGGCAATCATGTTTGTCTAGCAGATTCATTGTATTTTACTTGCACCTTAAAAAAGCATTTTCTGTTTTCAACAAACTCAGCACTCTGACAGCAATTCTTGTTTATGACACTTGGTTAAAAATAACTGAGTAAGGGGAGATAAAGATAAGTTTTTGTTTCTTAATTCTCTTAAAATTCTGTTCTTTAAAGTATGAATATGTACTTCAAGAAAACGTCGTTACATTTTATTTGAGTAAATGCTTCAGTTCACAATAGGATATCTGTGCGTCAAAGTGATTATTTAAACAAATTGAGAAATCAATGTTTTATTTCTCTTGAAATAAAATCATATAAAATACAGTATAAAATAATATACATAAATTGTTGAAATTAGTTACAATTTAAAGAAAAAGAAACCATGCATACAAGTAAAATTAGAGGTCAAAGTTGAAAGGTAATGAGGCTATCGATCATTAAGGCATGACTTTGCAGTTACATTTGAAGGTTTCCACCTCGGAAGATTAGCAGGGATGGGAGTGGGAAGAAAGGTGGTAACAACTGGCCTTTGCCATGAGTAGTCTGAGTCTAAATTTGATTTATGTACTCAAACTGTTATAAGTCTTCAGTAAATGAAAATTTTGCAATTCCTACTATGAGTCAGGCACCTTACCCAGAAATTCCATAAAGTATCTCCTTTAATAAATGCAATACTGTTGTAGCAATACTTTTCAAGTAATAGTGGTTCACAGTCTTAGTAATAATATGCATGTTTTCTGCCAGGTGGAAGCAATATACATATAGCGATCATGGTACTTTCATTCTACAATTCTAATATGTAAGGTTTGCCTACAGATAAAACTTGCTCCTTACAAAATGATACCTCTTTACAAGCAGTGAACTCTGAAATGATGTAAGAAAAGATGTAGTCTAAATAGTTCATTCTGTCAATAGTTTAATGTTTATTTGGGGACGAGTGGGTTAGGGAGGGGAGAAAGGTGAGGGGGTGGGAGAGGAGGCGGGGAAGCTAGGTATAGGGTGATAGGGAGAGAGGTCACATTAGGTGGTAAACTGATTATTCATCAAGTTGACAATGCACTGTAGAATTGTATGCCTGAGGCCTATGTAATCCTTGCTAACAGATGTCACCCCAATAAGCCTAACAATAAAAATGAATTAAAAATAAATAAATAAATAAATAGTTCATTCTGAGCCATGTTAGTGTGTATACCGTGCCCATTAAGAATTGGCTCAAGGGGTTCCCTGGTGGTGTAGTGGCTAGGCTTCAAGTGTGCTCAATTGCCATGGCCTGGGTTCAATTCCCAGTCAGGGAACCACCCCCCACAAAAAAAATAGACTCAAAACAACATTGCTTTATACCTACATATACTGAATGTTGAACTGAATAAACATAGTTAAATATTTTATTCGTATAATTAGTATTTCCTTGCCATAGGATGGCATATGACAGTCTTCACTTCACATTTGGCTTCTAAAGAAAGATTTCCAAAAATGTTTATTAATAAGAACAATGGAGGCCTTTATCAGTTTTCCCACAGACTAATCATCCCTTGATATTTAAATCATTCTTTTTCACAAGCTCTTTGTCATCATCTTTGTCAGTGGTCCTTTCAATTGGAAACATGTGAATTCTACTATATGCACAATTTTCAGTGGTTTTAAGTGAAAAATAATTTCACTCAACACCTCACTTTATTAACTGATGAAATTCTGCATCTTTTACAAGATATATTCAAATTCACTTGCAGTCACTCTCCTTTTTATTTTTATTCTGCCATGAGATGTTTTATAGCTTCCAAATATTAGTAAAATATGTCCAGGGACAAATGCCTGGATGTAGTGTGGATGTGTGTGTTTGGGGCAGTGGGGGTGGATGTTTGAACAGAAACTAATTTTAGAAATTGCTATTTCAGTACTAAGTAATTTCCCATTATACAATTGTTTTATCCCTTTTGCACCCTCACAACTGCAAGAATTCAAATGTTGAGGACTTTGATGATGAAGCCCCTTTACCACAGAATTAGTTTTAATGGCCCTCAAGCAACAGGCAGAAATCTCAGAAGAGAAGAGGACATAAGACAGGAAGAAACAGACAAAACAAGAAGAATCTAATAGACCATCATCATTTTCTTAGCCGAAGCAACTGTCTCTTCCCCAGTTCTTCAGTGATGAAAAATAAAGATTGATTTTAGAATCAACCTTTGCTGTTTTCCGTTTAATCTATTTAGACGATCATCATGTCAAAGCACATTTGAAAATGTATAATCCTTTCCACACATTTTTTTACTGTTGTCACAGTGTGCTGAGTTAAGAACTCCATGAGGAATGGATACATCAATGCAACAGGGAGGAAAATTAAGAGAAGTCAGTGGTCTCTGACTTTCCAGGCTGGCAGATAAAGCTACACCTGAGAATCCCCTTCTAAGGTATCCCAGTCTAGTTTCCTCACTTGGAAATCTACCAAATCCACCTGAGAATAATTACCTTTATTTGGTAGTAGGAAATCTGAGGGAAGACCTGGGGCTTTTGTCAGAGGGAAAATGTTATGACTGATGATGCAAAGTTGTGAAATCACTACTCTTTGTGTCTTTATTAATCACATGTTAGATAGGGCAACCCTTTCTGTCACTGAGGTATTGAATAATATAACTTAAAGCACATATTTGTATTGTGAGAACTCAAGATCAAGGGAAAATGAGGAATAATTCCTGGAGAAACAGTCATTGTTTTATTCATGAGAAATCTACCATGATAGACTATGGTCCTCATGTTAAAAGGACAGAATTTGAAGTTGGGGAATTGACTTGTGGCCCTGTTACTCATGTATTACTTCTCCATTTTGAGAAAGCTATTTACATTTTCTTTACTTTGGTTTTCTTATTTAGAAAAAAAAAGGGGGAGATAATAATATTAACCCTCTCCCCTCTGAATCTGTGAGTTGTGATAAAAATAACAATACACAGGGCAGTATTTCTCAAAGCAGAAATGTGTAACACTATTGGTACTGGAGGTGTGTTAAGCTAGTACTGGAAAAGTATTGTTAAAATAGGAGCATAGTGGCATATTTAAATATAAATATGTGTGTATGAGTGTGTGTGTCAGAAAAAAATGTGTAATTAGGAGATCCATAATTTCACAGAATAAAAAATATTTAGTATGTAATCAAATGTAAGATCACGCAATACAAATATGTGCTTAATTTGTATCACTAAATATTTTCAAAAATGAATTAATTATAAAGCAAATCAAGTAAAAAAGGCATGTCTTTAATGTGGCAAAATATTAAAAATGAAGTTGAAAAATCATTTAGTAAATATATGCAAAATTCTCAGATGTACATCCGGCATGTAGAAAGCACTCATTAAACTGTAATCATTGGATTTTTGTTTGTTTGTTTTTTGTTGTTTTTTATTTATTGGGGTGACATTGATTAGTAAAAATTATATAGGTTCCAGGTGTACAGTTCTATATTACATCTTCTATGTGTTGCATTATGTGTTCATCACCCACAGTCAGATGTCTTTCCATCATCATCTATTTGTGTCCCTGTCCCCTCTCCTCTCCCCCTCTCCCCTCCCCCACTTACCCTCAGGTAACTACTAAATTATTGACTGTGTCCATGAATTTTATTTCTTTGTTGCTTTTGATTTTATGTTAACAATCAAACTAAACTTCTCCATCCCTTTCCTTTATTTCACCCACTCTCCTGTCCCTCTTCCCATCTTAAAGAAGTCCCTCTAATGTTCTTTGTAGTACTGGTTTGGTGGTCATGGAATCATTGTTATAAAACAGTCACTGTCCCAAGGGCTTTCATGTACAGGACTTTAGGCAACTACATTGAATGCCACAGTCCCTTGGCAATTTCACTCTGTCACAGTTGCCTCTTCAGATAGCCATTCTTTGCACAAAATGATTTTTTCTGACACCACCCCCCCCCAAATCAGTTTGATGATATCACCTGGAAGGTTTTATTTTATTTTAAAAACTGCATTAGAATTCTACTAGCACATGGTACTACCCTGGCAATACTAAAAGAAGAAACTTTTCCAGTCAATGGGCGTACTAAAGCTGTTCATACCGATAATTACCCAATCCATGCAATTACTGCAGAAATTCTTATTAACTAGGGTGACCACTAGCTCTTTTCAGGTTAAATGTGCAGTTCTTAACAAAAGGGAAGAAAAGAAATAACCACCATATTTTGTAAGATATAGTCTTTAGTAAAGTGACTTTAAAAAATTAATTGCTTCTACAACAATAGCCAAAAAAAAAAAGGAACTCATAATCATAAGTGAATCAAGCAATACATTTAAGTTCTCTTGCATAAAATTCCAGGGTTTGCTGAATTTTGGAGAATAACAAGCATTTATTAAATTTCTTCCTTGTTTTCACCCCCTTTAATATATAGTGCAGTGAATACAAAAGTAGAAAAAAGTCTCTTTTAACTCTTCTTATGTGGCAAGTTCATGTATTTAAAAAAAGAATTTAAGAACCACCTGAAAGCAACATGTAAGAGGGTGGTTTACAGAATCTCCATGTAATTTTCAAAGAAATTCTAAGGAGAAGAATGATTGGGTCAAGATTCAATAGGATACTACATATCAGAAAACAAGGAGTGATTTTATTGGTTCTTCAGATAAGGGTGGGCTTTGGACTGAATGCTGTGCAGAACCAGGTGAGGGACTACTGTAAGATTCGTTCAGATGAGGACGTGACAGAAATTGGTTATCAGCTTATGATTCAACACATGACAAATAGGGAGATGGGATCACTAAGCAAACCTTGCTCACAAATACCAAATTTCAACAAGGAGTTTGAGTGAGGACGAGCTATGTGGTTCATTATAAATTCGTTATTGAAATATGTATAGATAGAGGGGCATCTGTATAAATTATCAGAACTTTAGGGTACATCCATTAATTCAGAAAGGAAATCTGAACAGAGGTACCTCAGGACATCATATTTCCTTTCTCCTTTCTTCATTTCACTTCTTCCTTCAATAAATGTTTATTGTAATAAACGTCCTGAAAACCCTTCTTCTGGTATTAAGGAGGAAGAGACAAAAATGAATAGCAGATCATCCTTGCTGACAAATATTCACATGAAGAGAAGAAAATAAATGCTGATTGTAATGATGCTAATTCAGGTACTACAGGCTAAGTATTCTGCCAGAAGGAGCACAAATTCGGTGAAAATTAATTCCTGATAGAGGGAGAAAGGAAAGGTTCTGTGGAGAGAACCAGCCAGTCCTTTACCTGCACCTGGAAACCAAAGAGGCTGAGCTGGGCAGAGGGTGAGGAGGGAGAAAAGCAGTTTAGTGTGAGGACTTGGGCAGAACACAGCAATGTCTGTTGGCCTTGGTGGCCCTAGTGTTTCCAGAATAGAAGGAATAGAGGGGTCTGTGGCAGGAGGCAAAGCTGTAAAGGCCAACCGAATCCAGACTCAGAGAGAGAGCGAGAGAGAGAAAGAGAGAGAGAGAGAGAGAGAGAGAGAGAGAGAGAGAGAGAGAAGGGGAGGGAGGAAGGGAGGGAGGAAGAGAGAGAGTGAGAGTGAGTTTGGAGGAGCTTTTGAGTTAGATTAGAAACTTTTTTGTAACTACGACTTGGAGGAAAGCTTGAAAGAGATTTTGAGCAAAAGACTGACATGAAAGTATTGGAGCTCTAATAAGAAAGTTGCTGAGGAAGGACGGAGTGAATAGAAGACGCTTTGAAGCTCGTACACGAGTAAAATTGAGAAGCAATGAGACCCAAATTAAAGGGGAGGGGAAAGACAGACATATTCCAGACATAAGATCAAATGAGACCAGTGAAGAATACCTCAAATGTTAAGTTTTGGTGATGGAACTGAGGAATACAGAAGAGAGACTTTCGGAAATAGCATGTGCATTTCTCTTGTGAGTCTCCTTCAATTTTAGCACATGCTATAAACTAAATTGTTGAAACCTGCCATTGTTTGTGATACAGAAGGCATCACAAAAATGGTAAAAAAAAAAAAAATCAGAAATAACACTGAAAATTTAAATGGCCCATAACTTTTAAACCAGATGATCATATTGTAATTATTCTTATAGTTTTTTGAATGGATTCCTAGCATCAAGAGCTCACTATAGAGTTGAGTGCTTTTATCATTAAAACAAGCTAAATGAACAGAATATGTTATGCTCCTTTCCATTAGCTTCAATGGACCTACCCTAAGGCACTGATGACGTATGTAGGTAAGGTTATTAAGAACTTAAAAATTCAAAAGATTTTTATTATAAATTTGGACTAATTAATAAAGCTGGTTTAAGAAAAAAGTACTGTTTTCACCACAGTAATAATTATAAATATGTTCAGTTTCTTTATATATATCTAAAAAAACTTCCTTAATTAAGTCACATTTTAAGTTCACACACTCACCACCTCCTGATATTTGACTCTAAATACAGATCATGAAAACCATAATACAGTTACATTTTAAATTAAACATCATATATGAAAGCAAGTTAAATGTAATTGCATAATGCCTCTTAATTACTTGTTTAATAACTGTCAGATCTCATAGGATCACAGAAATTAAATATGCAAAACCATATCAACTCATCTATTCCACCCCCTTGACGGCGCATGAATATTCTGTTAGGAAAAATGGAGTTTTACTAAGTGCTGAATTACTTGGCCATTTTTTTGTATATACCTGACGACAGGGTATTGTGAAATGAAATGATTTCTAGGCTTAACTTTAACAAGGCTAATTTTTTGAGCTGGGGTTGGGGGGCAATTCAGAGATCAACAGATTCCAAAAACATCACACTACACAGGTATACGTGATGAAATTAGGTAACAATATAAAATATAAATGTCATATGGGCTTTACATTTTATATTTTTGCAGTAAGTAATAAATGATAAGATTTGGCAAATGATTTGGGGGTGATATAAAGAGAAGTGCTGCGAAATTTTCAGAGATTTATGGTTTGAGACATCTAAAGCGAAGATGAGAAGATAGGTCT
This sequence comes from Lyroderma lyra, assembly GCA_004026885.1. Lineage (NCBI taxonomy): Eukaryota > Metazoa > Chordata > Mammalia > Chiroptera > Megadermatidae > Lyroderma > Lyroderma lyra. Next base: position 119,577 of record PVJL010002982.1, read on the forward strand.
CCTAAAGGGTCAGAAGTGTGTGCGCATAAGAGAGAGAAAGGGAAAATTTGCGTGGAGGTCGCAACCTCAGTACACACCCTGCCCATTCCCTGTATTCAGTTGGAGGCTCCCTTCTCGAGGTGCCCAAAGCCCTTGCTCTACCCTTCATTCAGCACATGGAGTTCCGGTGAAGAGCTTCAAACCTCCACCTGCTCCCCTCCCGAGACACGCAGCTGCAGCCATGCTACTTTCCACATTCTGTGCATGGCACAAAGCATTTTCGTGAACTTTAAATACAGCGTTGCTTTCCACAGTCAAGTAACAAGTGTTACACTCCACATTTTGCAGATGAGTAAAATGAGGCTTCACAATTTTGAGTCATTATGAAAAGATCCAATACTATAAAGTCGGTTCTTCTGCTCCCAAATTTCTTCTAATACAATGCACAATTTACTAAATCACCCAACAGTCACTTCAGACTTTTTGGTAATAGGTAGATCTAGTGGCAGAAATATTTTAAGTGGTATCTGTGTCATTTAAAAAGTTTATAATAATATAATCCCTGGCATTTTAGCATTATAGATATCTATTGCATGCACTTTTAAAAATTGATAGTTAGAGTTGTACTTCTACAACAAACAACATTGAGCCTGATACTAAAAATACACCATTTCAATAATGCTTTTTTTTCCTGAAATGGAAGAGTATAATTTTTGCCATCTAACAACTGCATTCAAAAATTGTTCAGAAAAAGTGAAATAAAATAGGTTGTTGATTTTGCTTTTGAAATCTTAAGTTGATGAAGTTAACACTTTTGACAACTGAGTCTCTCATGGAATACAACTCATCAGCAAAATCTCACATATGACATTCAAATTTATTCAACAAGTGGTATGACTAAGTTCAGTGAATAGTAACACTTATCTTCAAATGTAGGACAATGATAAATGAGATTTTATGATGACAATTTATGTATACTTTTTCAAGGAAGAAATGTCAAAATGTATCAGTTCAATGAGCCACTACAAGGGGAAAGAGATTTATCTATATTAAAAAAGATTCATAATAAACAAAATAAATGGTTAAATAAAATAAGGTCAAAAGCTGAATAATAAGATATAAATGGATGTGTACATTTTTCTTCTTTCAAGTCCAAATGAAGTTTGGACAACAGTTCTGAGGGTTAATTTTTTTAAGAATTTTATATATATATAAATATATAAATATATTCATTCTGATATTAGAATATTCAAATGACTGACAATGCAATTATAATATAAAATGTTTTAATTTAAGAAGGACTTAAACACTTTGCAAGTAATGATTGAAAGGGAATACTGAATAATCTCGCATGTTCTCTATAGAGAGGAATAATTAGGCAACCATTAACTATGATTCTGTTTTGAAAGTTTTACTACTCTTTTACTTCAGTAGGTGCTACTTTTATATGACTTATTAAATGTGGTATTATCATTTATGAAATAGAACTCCGTAAGTGCAGAGTATTTCCAGCTACCTATTCATGAATATCAAATGTTTTCTTTCAATTTGATTCAGTAAAAATTTTTTCCTCCTATGTGAGAAGAGCTGAGAGGTGGATTCAAAGATGACCAATATATGGACTTCACCTTGCAGGCACCAATCATTCCTTTGGAGAAAGAGACAAAAACACCACTAATAGGGGAATATCTCAGATACGGGTAGAAGGGCAAAAGTAGTGTTCAGGATAAGAAAATTAGGGGCATTCCCTGGTGGTGTAGTGGCTAGGCTTTGGCGCTCTCAATGCTGCAGCCTGGGTTCGATTCCCAGCCAGGGAACCATCAAAAAAGAAAAAAAAAAAGATTACAGGCAATGAATGGCACTACCATTCTTCTTTACTAGAGACATTAGTGACAATCCATGCAACCCATACAATCAATTCAAGGATGCAACCACTGGCTATATTTCTATTCATGTGATTCATTTCCTAAATATCTTTCACAAATTTAAGATATGCTCTTATTGCTCACGTTCACCTGAGATTTTAATTTTTCTTTTCTTTTTTGTACTTTTGTTTTCTTTTTTAATGCTGTAGATTCTGATATGATTTGGAACGATTATGGAGCTAAAACATTAGCCCCACCCATGTCTCAATACGTGTTAGCAACCAAAAGGTTGAGATGACCTTTGTTCCATGTAAAATACTTCAATGTGCAAATCCACACACAATCACTGCTTTTTCTTACACGTCCTCTTAGCTTTAGTGTTCATTCATTTATTAATCATTCAACCAGCAAATATTATTGAGCCTCTAATATGTGACAGATAATGTTCCAGGCACTGAAGATGTGGTAGTGAAAGTGAAAGATACTGACAAAAAAATCCTCTACCCTTGGACACCTTCCATTCTAGTGTGGGAGACTGAAAATGTGTAAGGAAAATACATTGTATGTTAGATAACCATATGCACTGAAGACTCAAATCAAAATATAGAATCCTGTTGCCAAAAATGAATCGTATACTGAAATCTGGATGTAAAGGAGTATGAAAACATCTAGATACCAGGCTTTTAGCTCTTATGACAGAAAGAAGAGCATAGGAGAGCGTTGGAACAAATGCTGGGTGCCAAAAGAAATGACGGGTAGTAGAGTACACCACTTTGGCCTATATTTAAAATTTTTACCTATAGTAATGGTAAAACAACATGATTTCTTCTAATACAATAGAGCTATTCTTCAAAGATTTCTCAAAGTACTATAAAAGGGACCCCAAATACTATCAGTCATCAAGTCCACCCCCCATTGATGTTCATTCTCCCTTAATTTCAGTTGGTCATTTTAGTCCCTAAAAACTAATTTATATGAACCACCAATACTTTATGTAAATTAGTGAGTGAAGAAAAGATAAGAAGTTTACTAATATAGATAGCAATGTACTTTATAAAGCAAGTAAGAAAATCTAAATTGTACACTTACTAAGTTTCTTTTTTCTGCAATGAGTCACTCACAAAGTTGTAGGTTGCATTGCTTTTACTTTCTCCTTCCATGAACCGTTCACGGATCCCCTGCCTTTAGCATTCGTAAGTGAAACCTTCATTTACGAAGGGGCTGGAGATTGTTGATCTGTCTGTAGTGAGTTGCTATAGTTTTCCAGAGAGCATTAAAAGGTGGCCTCCCTGAAAACACCCTGAGAGTCAGCCCTACAACTGTCCCCACTGTTAAGCAGTATCATGGTGCACATTTTGCCAGACACTAGAGGATACGGTGCTTCAACAACAGTGCTGGGGAATACACCCCAAATGGCAGTCTGCTATGGGAGCTGCCGGGGCTGGAACTGACTGATAGTTTTCTCGCCACCCTGGTGCTTCCGCGGTTGGCTCCATTCAGTGTGGTGGGGTGAAGCTTTCACACAACCTTTAAACGTGAGCATTCCCTGTGACTATTTCGTAACAGGTTACAGGGATATAAAGTGCAGTATGGGGAATAGAATCAATAATATTGTAAAGATGATATATAGTGCCAGGCGGGTACTAGCCTCATGGTGGGAAATCACTTCATAAACTATACTAGGGTGCCAAAAAAATGTATACACATTTTCAGTGATGTTACCTATGTATTACTTCTCAAAATTGAATTGGGTTATGGTAGCAATGTGTACTATGGCATTCGCTCAACAGATGGTGTTAATGAAATGAATGCTAGCGTCACCATGTGACAGGTAGGACAGTCAGAGAAATGGTTGTCGTTCAAAGAGCGCAAGACCATTTTCAAGTGGTAGTTGAGTGAGTTTGAGTTTCCCCCCCATTCCCCTGACTAAACACCTTTGACTTCTACCTGTGGGGGACATTAAAGCATGTGGTGTGCCATAGAAAACCGGCTACACAGGCAGTACTTCAGGAAGAAATTGAAATGGCATGTGCAGTGATACAAGTGGACACTTGGGTCAATGTTGCTCAAGCAGTGGTTCGCCGTCATCAGAAGTGTCTGGATGCTGATGGTCACCACTTTGAGCACCTCTTGTAATGGCAGAAGTCAAATGTGACTTGTATTCATCTTTCATTATCAGTAATACTGAGTATTACAATTTTAATACAGATTTTTCCTTTCTTAAAATGTGTATACATTTTTTGGGCACCCTCTGTGTAAGTGTCTAACCACTACACTGTACACCTGAAACAAATATAACATAATATTGAATATCAACTGTAATTAAAAAATAGTCACAAGGGTATAAAGTACAGCATAGGGAATATAGTCAATAACATTGTAAAACTATGTACAGTCACTTTGTAAGTTATATAAATGTCTAATCACTATGTTGTTTTGTGCACCTGGAACTAATAAAATTTTTTTAAATAAAAAATAAATAAAAACATGAGCTTTCCCTCAGCAAGGCCCACCTGCCACCACTACTGCTGCTGAGTTTCTAACCAGCCAAAAGCAAAGGTCAGCACTGATTCATTAATAGGGCTGCATGTCCCAGGGGAACCAGCCAGTCACCTGGTAGCAGGATCATTACAGGAGATCCTTTTCCAATTTGGAGAGGCCAGAGATTTGTCCTCATAAAAAATAAACTTGTTGGATATAGATTATTTTTCCCCCAGTGTTTGCAATGTTTATGTAAAAGCCACCTTCTTTGGCATCCTGAATGTTTTATCATAATGGTGTCCCAGGGCACTTACGGAGGAAAGATCTAGAAGTTGCTGCAAAATGTCATGTCTGAGAAGCCCATGTGTTGTGTGTTGAAACTGCAAAAGAAGGCAATTTTTCTTCTATCTCAAAAGCCGATTTCAATATATTTGAATGATAGCACGTTAATCACATTGAGGATCCTTGAAGAAAGAGAGTTTGATCAATATAGTACCGGGGTTTCTATTGCTTACAAGACAGGAGAGAGTATGGGTAGGTGTGCAGACTGAAATATGGAAAGCACTGGAAGGTTCTGCTCAGACAGATGACATGATCTACCTTTCCCTTCTAGTCCTCTGTCTATGTGTTCATTACCCAAAGCAGGTGTTTTTCTTTCATCGTCTGAAGACTCAGACAAATTATCTTAATTGGTTAATGCAACATAGAATCTATACTCAAGTTTTAAAATAGGTGGGATATTTTTCTCAGGAATCAAGGCTTTCTTTCATAAGAGTGATTAAAATCCCTTCATATAGTGCATATGTGTTGATTAGATATAGCTACTGAGAATATAGTGTTTAATATCCAAGCTTCTGTACACAGAACCCCCCATCTAAGTTGGAAATAATGCTTTAAAAATATCATAAGAAGTTTGGCCAACAATATGCAGAAACTTCAAAGAAGAGTATCTGATACAGATTGTGAATGAGAAAGATTTAAAGACAATATATTGAGTTGACTCTTGAATGATGGGATTAAATTAGGCAGTCAAAGCCAAATGTAAAAGATGTTCTACGATGGCAAAGTAGATGCTAATTACAACTGTGAAAGCAGATGGTCCTATCAGGGAGAAACAAGCAATCCTTAAAATAAGGAAGGTGTTAGGGTGAGGTGGGAGACATTTCAATTTCTAAAGAAAACTCAAAACTATCTTTACTCTTGAAGAGATAAAGCTTTGGTGTACATGTAGGAAAAAATGCATTTCTCAACAAGAAAACTGGACCACTCTACTCAGGCAGAATTGGGTAGAAAAAGGTTTTCTAATGAGGATAAAGGGATTATTCATAGAACTGAGGGAGACCGTAATGTTCGCTGGGTGCACATCATTGGCTCTTAAATGCCCTGTCTTGCATCTTAAGCACCGGCTATGTGTGTGGAGTCCTGAGTAAACATTCAATCTCGAATGACCAAGGAGGAACCAGCAGACCCCAAGCTGGAAAGGATGCAAGAAGAGGCCACAGAGGCTTCTCTGTCGTGGGCTTGTTTTTATAAGAGATGTCTTAGCTTCTGGTGGCCCAAACCTTCCCAGAAACTAGGAAGGAGTGTTGTGGGCCATGTCCCAGGAATACATGAAAGTACGCGTTTTCCAGCAGTGTTGCCCATGAGCTACAGAATAACTATTAGATTAACAGAAGTAGCTACGGGGTAATCGTAGCTAGTCAGAAATTTGAAGGGATTGGACCCTTATATTGGTTGTTGACACTCCAAAACAGGTAATGTTCATAACAGTTAAATGAAAATGCTGTATGAAAAGAACATGGTTTGTAATGTCATTCTGACTAATGAAGGAAATACTGAATGTGTGTACAGGTATAAGGTTTGCATTTGTGTGCCAACGTGGATCGTTTAATCCCTCCACAAAAATTAGCCCCACAGCTTAGAATTTAAATTTATGCTACTGTTTTCTGATGATACACACATATTATGAAATATTCTACTCGGTGAACTGCTAAAAGGATTCCATCTATCTATATCTAATTTTGAGCTTTATCATCAACAGACACTTAGTAGATGTTTTCCTTAGTAAGAGATGGTTTGATATTACATGCTATAAAAATCACAGTTCAAAATTACCTTAGTGAATTTATTTTCTTTAACAAGTGCTTTATAAATATTCATTTTAAAAGTCATGTTTATAAATTGAAATGGTCCTCTGTAAATGTCCAATTACAATCATTTGACAAGTATAAATACACTTTGTGACAAACAATCCCCTGATTTATGCAGATCCCATTAGATATGACTGTGAACTATAATTATCCTAGTGGACTGTAATTTTGCCTGCCCCGTCATTCATAGAGTTTAATACACTCAACTGAGACTGAATTTTCGAAGCTGTTTGTAACAGTGGCAATGATGTATGTGTCAGCACCCTTTCTAATTCTGGTTTTGGTTACATAAATAATCTCAACTAGAACCTCATTTGTGTCATTTTGCTCAACTCAACAGGTCAAAAACAAAATAAGAATAATATAATATTATTCTTATTTTACACAGTGTAAAAATTCCTTGTTTACAACCTTTGTAGGTACTTTTTCTTTTTAGTATATTTGGCCTGAGGTTAAAAACATTAGTAGTTAAATTATTGCCTTGATAAAGTAAATTACATCCTTTAGAGAATAGTATATATGGGCAAGAAATTACAGCTAAAATATGTGTCAACTGTGAACAAAAACTTGCGTGTTTACTTCCCTATTTTAAATGTAAGACCCAAATTTTCTCTTAACTTAGTAGATAAAAATCAGTCTTTAGAATTTAATATACATTTATATTAAATTTCTATGCACAGGTGACCCTTGAACAACGTAGGGATTAGGGGTGCCAATGTCCTGCATAGTCAAAAACACACATATAACTTTTGACTCCCCCAAAACTTAACTATTAATAGGCTACTGTTGACTAGAAGTCTTATTTTTAACATAAATGGTTAACGAAAACATTTTTGTGTTGTATGTGTTATATTCTGTATTCTTACAATAAAGTAAGCAAGAGAAAAGAAAATTTTATTAGGAAAATTATAAAGAAGAAAAAAATACATTTATAGTTTTTATTGAAAATAATGTTTGTGGTTCCCTGGTGGTGCAGCAGCGAGGCTTCGGTGCTCTCAATGCCATGGCCTGGGTTCGATTCCCAGCCAGGGAACCACAAAAAACAAAACAAAAAAAATCCTCGTATAAATGGAGCCACACAATTCAAACTCATGTTGTTCAAGGGTCAACTGTATATATAGAGAGAGACATATATGGCAAATACACATACGATTCCATATAAATAAGTAACAATCCATAACCCAACTTAATCATAAGAGAGCATACACATGGAATCCCTTTAGCAAGATGTTTGCATTACACCAGAACTACCAGACAGTTCAGACGAATCACCTCCTTTGGCCCAGTCACGGACATGGACACAGTGTTAACTAGCACTACACGGATGCTGAGAGTCTCCACTACGCACCTACTGGAAAGGCCAAATCCAGAACACGGACAACGAACATTGGCAAGGACGTGCGGCAACAGGAACCCCCAGTCATTGTTTTGGGATGAGAATGGGGGACAGGCAAAATGGTACCGCCACTTTGGAAGGCAGTTTGGTAATTTCTTAAAAGACTAAACATACTCTGACCATGAGGTCCAGCAGTCATGCTCCCTGGCATTTACCCAAAGCCGTTGAAAACTTATGACCACACAAAAGCCTGTACACAGATGTTCACAGCCGCTTTGTGAATGGATAAAGTGTGGTGCACCCAGACCATGATGTACCACAGCACTAAAAAGAAGTGAGCTATCAAGTCAGAAAAAGACATGAAAGAAACTTAAATGCATGTTACTAAGTGAAAGAAGCCAATCTGAAAAGGCTGCACACACACTGTATGATTCCAAGTACACGACATTCTGGACAAGGCAAAACTATGGAGGCGATAAAAAGATCAGTGCTTTCCGGACAGCAGTAGGGGAGAGAGGAATTGGAGGAGCACAGAGGATTTTTAGGTAGTGAAAATACTCTGGGGTTTTTTTTGGTTTGCTTTGTTTTGTTTGGGGGGGGCCTTTCTATAGTATAATGAATATATGCCATTATACATTTCCCCATAACCCACAGAATGTGCAGGTGAGACCTAAAATGAACTATGGACTCTGGGTGATTAACATGTGTTAATGTTGGTTCATCCTTAGTAAAAACAAAAATGTATCATTCTGGTGAGTGCAGTTGATAATGCAAAAGGCGATGCATGTGTGGGGCCGGGAGTATTTTAAAAATCTGCACCTTCTTCTAAATTGTGTTGTAAACCTAAAACTGCTTGACACAAAGTTCTATTTTTTTCAAGTTAGCTTAGAAGAATTTAAATTGTAGAATTAATTGCAGCAATGTAACGATCAATTAATAAAGGAAATATACTTGTTTCACAATAAAAGCTACATTTATTAAAGCTACTGAATGTGCTTGAATGTGCTTGAAGTCTCGTCGACATTTGTCTTTGAACTGCTTTCTACACAACATAAACTCAACCATTTGGTGACACGTGCTCCTAGAATCTACTTCCCTTATGATTGTTGGGGCTGCTATTATTTCCAGAAAGTGCTACAATGAGATTGACCTCTGTGCTTTTTGTCTAAATACTGCTATAGGTCCTGGGCAGTTGGAATATATCTGTTTGTTGACTGGTCTTGAATAGAGTGTTGTGTTCTATGCTAATACACAGAGAATATTTCTCTTGTATTTTTGCAGTTATACTACGGTATATGAGTTTCAAAAACATACGTTTTTTTCTATAATTATCATTAAAATTTAACAAACACCCAATTTTCATATTTATTTATAACCTTGTCTCAATCTTAAAGACAGTTAATAAGCCCATGGGAGACTGGGCATGGTATACTCAAGGTGGAGAACAAATGTGAATTTAAATCAACAGCTGACATGTATAAAACCTAGAGACGCTGAAGTCTACAATCTTGTGATTCTAGGCACGTGTGCAAGACAGACACCCTTGGAGAATTTTTTCCCCAGACTTTGACTATTCACTTCCAAGGGGCTTAAAATCTCATAGTTACATGTCAGTTCATTTCCGGAAGTTCAGAAATGTTTGCAACTCAGCCAAGAGCTCAGTTTAGGCTGATGATGGACTTCTGCTATACAATGACATTATAAAACACAATGTTTCTTAATATTATGTATAGTATTAAATATACTGACATGTTCACTCATTTAATTGTTGCCTCATCTCTAACTTTTGTGTTTCTGTGTTTCATTCTGAATATTTTGCTTGTCATTGTTTGTATTAAATAATTATTTTTTATCACTTTACTTTTGTCTGTAAGATTTATTTGTTTCCAATTTTATTTACTTGGAGTTAAAATTAAGAAAAAATGTCAACCTATGAGATTTTTTTTTCACAGCAATTGCAGTATCATACAAATTGCTATGCTCTTAAATTACTATAATCTATGCTCATTAAAATTCTAGTCACTTTTGAAGATGCATTATACTACTTCAGAGTGTTACCGTAGGCAGAAAGCACAGGGCTGCAGGGAGAGGGAGGAGAAAGAGAAGGAGGCAGTTACAGGGAAAAAAAAGGAGATGAGATCATTGTAAAAGGTGCCGCTACAGCTAATTGTAACCGATTATAACGCTGCTAGATTGTGAGCAGGGAAAAAGTCTCCGCCCGATGTGTCGCCAGGACAGTTCCATCAATGGCCAAGTAAGAACAGGGCATCCCACCTGCCAAGAGGAAGGAGTGGTCAGCCGAGACCTGCCCTGGGGACACCTGTCATGCCACCCCTGAATATTTCATGACCTCATTCAAATATCATCTTAAATTTCTTTGTTCTTTGCACAGTTGCCCTTTTTCTTGGCCTGCTCACACCTAGTATTTTGGGTGTGCCTACTCTTTCTTTACTTTACTGAATCCTCTGTTTGGTTGGCGTTGCTCACATGGCTTTTTTTTTTTTTTAATCCCGGGATGCTTTACTGTTATGACACAAGAACACTTTTGTTCTCTGGCAACAAGAAGTTGCTTGAGATGGAAGTCTTTCCATACTAAGAAATTATAATTTCTACATACTTGCCTTCTATATTTAACACTACCTTTGGTTTACAACTTTTGTATTCACCTTTGGAGAACATAAAGTTCCAAATCTAATATATTCAAATAGTATCAAATAGTATTAAATATTAACTGCTTTGTTGAGAAAAAAAATGCTCTTTTGAGATTAAAAAAACCAGACTGTGGCATAGGCTCATTCATGCTCCATCTGTTGTTCCACCATGTTCAATGGTAACTTCAAGGCACAGTAAATGGAGTGAATGTTTCCCCCAAAAAAGAAAGAAATTTGCACAATGGACCCACTTTGAGGGATGAGATCAGAAGAGTTCCATAGTAAAAGGAGTACTCTCTTTCTCAGTAGGCTGGTTAATTGCGTGTGCATGCAATTTATTTACTTTAAAGGCGATAGGGAAAAAAGTAACTTTTCATTGCAAAAATAATTACACCAGGAACCTCTATCCTTCACTAAATGAACAACGCTATTTATAAAGGAAGAAAATTACAAAGGTTTGTTTCCTGTTGCTAATTTTTTAAGGCACTGAATTAGTTGACACTGCAGGAGATCCTCGTGATACCTGGGCAGGAAGAGCCACCTGATGAGTGGTGTTAATCATCAAAAGCGCCAGGTGGTGAAGTGTCAACAGTAGGTCACACAGGAGTTACCGCCTGCACCCTCCAAAGTCTTGTTGAAGGGAATGCTAAGTAAAAGCGAAAGTGACCCAAATCATTGCTTATTTTTTTACTCGAATCAATTGCAAGAAAGAAACAAAATTCTTGGTGTGAACAAAGGAGTTACATTAAAGGAAAACTAACAACAAAATCAGTCCATCTCTATTTTCTCCTTGTCAGCTCTGCTACTAGTTTGTACTAGTTTTCTAGAGCTGCAAAGTGCCACAGAGTTGCGAAAACTAACACAAATTTATTGTCTCAAAGTTCTGCTGTCTCGAAGCCCCAAATCAAGGTGTCAGCAGGGTTAGATCCGAAGGCCATGCAAAAAAGTTTCCATACCTGTCCCCTCACTTCTCTTGGCTTGCTGGCATTCTGACTTGTGGGAACATCGCCACATCTCAGCTTTCATACCAATATGGCTTTCTTCGTGTGTGCCTGTGCATGTGGGTGAGTCCATCACCAAATGTCCATATTTGATAAGGACACCAAGCATATTAGACCAGGGCCAACCTGGATGACCTCATTTTAACTTGATTATTTCTGTAAAGATCCTATCTTCAAATAAAATCACATTCTGAAGTATTGACAGTTAGGACCCCAACCCATTAATTGGGGGGCACACAATTCAATCCAAAACATAATGAAAAAATAATAAGTGAATACATCAGACTTTCAATGAAATAAGCCAGACACAAAATGACAATACTGTATGATTCTGCTCATCTGAGGTACTTAGAGAGTCACAGTCCCAGAGACAGGAAGTAGAATGTTCTTCACCAAGGGCCAGAGGGAGGAGGGAAAGGGGACACAGTGTGGAATGAACATGGAGTTTCAGTGTGGGAAGATGAAAACTCTCTGGAGATGGATGGTGGTGATGGCTGTATGACAACATGAAGGTACTTAACACCAATGAACTTAAAAATAGTTTAAACGGTAAGTATATTTTTTGTTATGCATGTTGTACATTTTTAAAATGTCATTATGTGCCCCAAAGGAGTCACTTCCTCTGGTTTTTTCCCCTCCCCCAACTAAAACTGTGTGCTGAGGGCTGGGGCTGTGGGCCCACTAACTCTCTTTCTATCCACAACTGCATGCAGGACATAATCCTATTGTGGACAAAAAGAGAGATATCCCTGTATTTAGGATATAGGTCCAGTGTGTGTACCCGTACCCAGAACAACAGTGGCTTAAATCAAATGGAATCTCAGTTCTCCCACATACTACCTGGAGTGGGTGTCTAGGGCTGCCACAGTGATCCTGCTCCACACACAGTCACTCAGGGACCCAGACTCCTCTCTCTGGGATTCTGCCCCCGCCTCTGGTGTTTCTCTCATTACGGTAAATAAATAAATAAATAAGCATGGAAAGATGTGCAAATTAAAGCTCTCTGAAATATTTGCAGAGTAAACCCTTTTTGTTTGTTATCTGTAAAGGCAGGGGTCATTGAGTGATAGCTCTATATTTTTTTAAATGGAGAAACCAAGGTTGCCTTCACGTTGAAAATCCTAAAGAAATCAGAAAGCTAATTGGGTATGCCAGTTCAGTATAAATCCTAACAGAGCATTCTAAACAGGAGGCAGACACAGTTTACTCTTTCTGGGGATATTTCGGAGCCTGTAGGTCTTATACCTACAGGTGATCACAAAATATATAGTAATTATATTTCTACTTTGCTATATGAATAAAATCATCACATTCCAGCTCTGGAATGATGAGTAAATTTTAAAGATATACATGGTACTAAAGAACACAGTCAAAATATTAATTTAGGCTGTGTCAGTACTGAACATAAGAGAATCGTACTTTAAATTTCACAAGCCATGTAATATCTCTATTGTTATAAGGTCAATGCAGAAATAATTACATTACAAGGGTTATTTTTCATTTTATAGGTTGTAAATGCCAACATGAACATGATAATGCTCTCAATCATCAGTGACCAAATTGGACATATCTTGCAAACATATTTGGTTTCTACACCACCCATGTATCCTAGATTGACAATTATCCTACTAGAAAACTGTGGCCAAAACAGCTAAAATAACAGAGATTTTCATTTTGTTTATAGTTTTTGAAGCCATGCAGCTGTGAAGGGCCTATTCCCATCCTCATAGTTTTCCTTCAATAGGGTTTAAAATATGGGCTGTCTGCCCCCGTAAAGTTATGGCCAATGACTCGGTACTGACAAGTCTGTCTGTCCACGGACCCACTCTCATATTCACTTGATCCCGCGTGACAAAAAAGTCTTGATTCAATCATAATATTTAGGAACTCATTTCTTCTCCAAAACTTTTAAGCTTTTCTGGAATATTTCATAACCAGCTGCTGTGCCATTTGCCTGTGTTTACACAGGTGAGAAATTTTAATTCATTATATTATGATTGAAAACAGGCCATGTTGGCCAACACGAATAGCAAGTACGATAATATGACTTACATGAGAGTTTTCTAAGTTTGTAAACAGAGAGAGAATTGCTACGTACATAGGCAAGGAAAGAGGTAGGGGGAGAGGTTAAAAATCTAACTGGGTTTTAATAAACTTCGAAAAATTCTATTTTTTTATAAAACTCTCATGCAGAGACTGATCAAGAAATACAACAGAATGGCACTTTGCTTTATCCATTAGACTTCAAACTTGTAACTAATTTGTAGAGTTGTAGTGCAAATTAGCCAAAACTGTTTTATCTAATTCTAATTATAATTTCCTTCGTAAACAAAGATGACAGGACTGACACAGGACCCATGAGTTACCCACTGTCTGGCTTTCCAGTGTGGTGATGGATTTTCATGGATTCACACGCCTTTCCTTATCCTGTCTCCCCGCTGATCAGTGTGGCTCAAGAAAAAAATTATGTTCCTGAGAGCAAGATATTTGACTTGCTTCATTCTGTGTCCCAACTTGCTGCACTAAATACACATTGTTATAAAGCTGGCTCTAAAACTAATTAATTGTGAATTTTTTTAAATAATGAACTTATTAAAATATGAAGATGAGGGAATGTTATCTGCAGTGTAATGATGGGAATTCACTACAGACTTGAAGTTTAAAAATCTATGAGATAATTAACTGGAAAATATTAGGACTGTGCCAAGTCCCTAGTTATGAAATGTTGATTTCAGGCCCCCAATCTTACAATTAACTTAGATATCCTATTATTAATTGTTCTCCTTACTAAGTTACAGGAAAAAAGTTAATTGTCCAACAGATATAAACAGAGAAGTAAACACATATTTAAAGTCTTATCTGAAATTAAAAAAAAAAAATAGTACCTTACATTTATCAGTAGCAACCTCATTTGGTTTCTGTACTGATACTGTACCCCATTCTACTTTCTTAATTAATGTGGGTGGACTGATAATCCTAAACTGATAGTCCTAAAGATTATTCAGTTTGATAGTTCCCATCAACTACTTACTTCACCCTAAAGAATACTAAAAATGTCAGTGTTTTCCCTGTACAGTCTACAATGTTTCAGCAGCTTACTCACAAACTCAAGGGCCTCAGAGACCACCCTAGAAATCTACTGGGAAGGAGAATAATGCTAACGCCTCCTTATGCAGGTGACCTTTCCGTCTCCAACGCCACAAGGAAAACAATGACCGTGAGGAAGCTCGCCTTCTGCGCCTCCTGGTTCTTGGCTTCCTTCCGCAGCCTTCCATTTCCTGTTGGCTCTACTATGTGACGCTGCCGTCCAGCTCATCAGAAACAGTGAGGACGTTCACCGTCAGGCAAATAAACACTCAGCAACTCAACAGGCAGAGCTGAGACGCCTGATCCTAAAAGGGCAGCAAGGGTTTTAGGCGTCTGTCAGAACAGCTAGGCCCATGGATGTTTTCGGATTTGCAGGAGACACTCAGGATAAATGTGCAGCAGGTACTGAAAGATGACAAGAACCCCAGTTCAGTCACCCACTTCATCCATGTGAGTCCGTGGATTCAATGGAGTGACTGATGTTACGGTACAATCGCCCACAGTTGGTGGTTAACACCGTCTTTCCCGGCAATCTTGGGAATAGAAACTGACGGCTGGTCTTAGTGACCAACTAATCCTAGAACAATAGGAGCATCTTTTCAAAAGGACTCTACAATGTCTTTTAATTTCCTTGATTATATTTTCTTTCATATTTTGATAACATAATGGTTCTTTTTAAAATTTGCAATCTATTTTTGGATATCTACTGTAGGATGCTTGTAATTCATCCAAACAGAGAATTCTTTGCTCATTTAAATAATGTTAATGTCTGTTCTTTCTTCCTTCCTCCCTCCCAGCCTCCCTGCCCCCACTGTCCCCTGGTTCTCAGAAGAAATAGAACCAATGTCTAATAAAGGACCTATGATCGATCAAGCTATATGGGGTCAGACAATTAATTTTGTGAACTCATCCTAGAAAGGGCCACGTACCTCATCACTGAATACCACTTCGGTCCCCTTCGAAGTCCTCCCCTTGGGAAGCTGTGCACTGACAGCAGCGCCTAGCCCACCCTTCAAAGCAATTTTGAAGCTCTTTTTCTGGAATGGCCATCAGAGTTGCTGTCATCCCCCAAATCTGACAATGAAGTTCATGAACTTGCCACCCTGCGCTCATGTTGGCGGCACTGTACAGACAACTGGGTAAGGTGCCATAACCTTGCCCACGTCCGCACACAGTGGCAAGTTCATGGACGTAA
The DNA here is from genome assembly GCA_004026885.1 of Lyroderma lyra. Taxonomy (NCBI): domain Eukaryota; kingdom Metazoa; phylum Chordata; class Mammalia; order Chiroptera; family Megadermatidae; genus Lyroderma; species Lyroderma lyra. The sequence goes on from PVJL010002982.1 coordinate 135,322, forward strand.
CTGTCAGATTTTGGATATGACTATAGCTCTCTAGGTTCACTCTACAACTGAGTGATGGCAGTCACAGCTTTCTTAATTCTTTGTGGGCTTCCCAATTTGACAGAGAATTAGTTTTAAGTGGGTTTCACCACAAAGCACAAAATCATCCAGAAAAATTGTTTTTCTTTATAGTAAGAACAAGGTCTCTATCTCATGAGAACTGACAAGCTAGCAGTGCTAGAAAGGGAGAAATCATCCCATACACCCATGCATCCCCTTAAGACATTTTCTGCATTAAGAGTTGTCCACTTTTGGTGAATTCAAAAGAGGACACCACCGACCCTGTCAGGTGAGAGTCCAGGCTATTTGTGAGTTCCAGGGAGGCTAAGACACATCCTGCAGCCCTGCAGCAGCTATTATACATATAAGATTCACCTCAGTACTCAAGTCTAGCCCACTCCTCAAGTTCACTGTGCTTTCATCCTGTAAATCCAAGTTTATTGAAAACAGAAACAATAATTTCAAAAGTGTGCTGTTGGCTGCAAAATGGTGACTATTACTGTGCTGTTGAGCAACCACAGAGATTTAGGAAATCTACCATAATTGTATGACTGCTTTTTAAGTATTTTGGTTATTGTGGAATAATGTACACCCCATGTGAATATTTTAAACTTAAAATTATCGATATTTCTTTTGCTCACTTCTGATTGTTTATTAGTTCTACCTGTTCTCTCATGGTTAATATATATTTTAAATAACCCTATTAATATTTTATGTTATGGCTATTATTAAAATATTGAATGCTTTATTGCTTATATACAGTGACAGATAAGTATCATCCAGGAGGAAAATTCAACTGGGATAATACAACATTAGGATGAAGCTTCTAGAGAGAGTAGCTTTGCTTGACTGGAAAATTCAGAAATTCTTGAAATTATTTATTCTCATATTAGATTTATTAGAATTTAAGTTTATTGAAGGAATTAGAAAAATAAATAAAAAACTATTGTGTATCAAGGCAGCTAATAATCCCATTAGCATGCATAATTCAACAGGAAATTAAATCATATGAAATTAAATTAAATTTCAAAGATAAGTATTTATACAAATCTAAGAATGTTTATATAATGACAGTTAATAACACTTACCTCTGCATGGTGAAATTTCCAGTACAGTTTTTACTTTTTATTATTTTGGCTTATTTATGTTTTCTAATTTTTTTATTATTAATTAGCATAAACTTCTGTAATTCCAATGTTAAAGTCCCAAATTTTCATCAAACATTGCAAATCATGATTTTCTGTACAGTAAATGAATTCCACTGTTTATAAATCAATGTTTTCTTCTTGTTTCATCTGAGCTCTTTAGGCATCATTCATACTCCACATATTTTCAGAGTATTGTAGGTAGTCCTCAGCAATACAGACACATACATCACACTGTATAGCACTGTCTTCAGTGACTTAGAGCTAAACTTATCCCTCTTTGAAATTTGGTTAAAACACTGACAAGTGGTTAGAAATTACACAAAGACAACTGTAATACATCTGTTCTTTATATTTGAATCTGAGCCTTCTCACATTATTTGAGATGCGGGATGCTACCACTTCCTTAGATGAAATTAACAGTCTCTTTGCATTGAATTATTTAACCATTCGCCCCCCAAAACATGTAAGACTGGTGTCATGAAAAATTCCTCAACACTATTTTTACAACAAATGCAAAAGTAAATATATCATGATTTCCATATAATTGTATGACACGAAAGTAAAGGGCAGAAAATGAAACGCACCACGGCCATGATGGTTCTGTGAGGACAAAGCTAATGTAGTTCAAGTATGTGCGTTTTTCAAAGAATGAACTGATTTCAAAGGTAGAATCCAGATTACTTGGAGAAAGGAATAAAATGAGAATCAATTAAAACATGTTCTTGACATCACTTATTTGAACTGGGCTCTGGGTAAGACTTAGAAAACAGGCACATTAAAGATGGGTTTCTTAACCGGTGTGCTATGTGCTGGAATGAGGAGCTACGGTGGTGAGTGTGGCAACCTGACCCATCTATCTGAAACTCTCCTCTTCACAGAAGTCAACCAGGATGAGTGACAGTGGAATGTGCGTCATTTTACTCGAAACCAACACCTGACCTCCCACCCATCTCTGGGGAGCACTGACCATTGCAGCAGAGAAGCTAACGGCCCGCCACTCGCCTTTTCTGCCCACCGAGTAGCTAGAGCCCTTGTCTGTGACTGAGGTCATCCAGTCTGAGACTGAGACATAGACGTGCACGACACAGGGACAGTGGAGAAGTGTTCAGGTGTGTGGTAAGGAAGGCATGTTGGAGGAGTATCGCCCAGTGGCGGGATGGGCAGAGATGACACAGGTTTCCCCGAGCCCCGTCCCCAGCCTCATATGGACTGGCTAAGAAATCAGTAAGGTCCCCACATCATGATGAATGAAAGTGTGCTGATTGGCCCCTGACGCAATTGCAGAGACTGAAAGTTCTCCAGCTGCAAACAGCCAATAAAGGATTGACAGAGATCCATGCAAACACGGTAAGAATGTATGTGAACGTGATGCGGGCGCCAGCTAAGAGATTATCTGGTTGAACTTCGCTTGCCCTACCCTCTTGCCCGCTAGCTTGAACATTAACTTAGCTCACCCATTACTAGTTAACTTTGCAGATGTGCTTGTCTGCACACAGCCCTATCCTGTTAAGCCTTCTAAATAAAAAGGCAGAGAAGAGAGCCTCAGGAGGTCTCTTCCTTTAAGATGGACTCTCCCTCTCCCCCTTGAACAAACTTTTGTGTCTTGAGTAGTTTATTCCACATGTCTCAAGTGAGTCTCAGCTGGATGGCAACTCACAAGGTGATAATGTGAGTCTCCCGTGTTCAACACCAGTGGCACTTGCATGACTCGGTCACTTCCAGGGGCACGATTCCGACTGTGACACTGGCTGAGGAGGATCCTTCAGAGCAGGGCTGTTTTCTGAGCTCGAGTTTCTAGCCCACCTGCCAGTTCTGTGGGATGGTCAGCAGTCTTCCAGTAAATGCATTTTTATTCTTAAGTGATTAGGCGTTCATTTTTGTTGCTAACAAGGAAGGGCTCTCACTGACAGACTTTGCTAAGAAACCATTCACTAAACGTGAGAGAGCAATGAATTTAACTTCATAGTAGTTAATAGTCTTAAAGTGATTAAATCAGAAATTAAATTCTAATTAAACTAGAAATTCATTTCAACTATGTTCAATAATTGTTTCGGTATTAGTAGGATTTAAGTCCCTCTCAGGACAATTTCTGAAGGAATCACACTGTGTAATGCAGTGGAGACCACGTCAGCTGTTGGGCGTATCAATTACACAGTTTCCAATCTGGAAGGACATCCAGTATATATGAGTAAGAATTTCAAAAATGAAAATTTTACTAAACTAAGGAAATAAAATACCATAATGTTGGCCTGATAAGGCATGACTTCAAAGTACACGGAACAGGAATGTTGGTTGTATTATAAATATTTAAAATTTTCTGTTTATTATGATATTTTGACATCACAAAACACCTCCCTGGCTGAGGGGAGAGAGTGCCCCTCCTCGTAAGTACTAAGTGATTCCTGCAAAGATGACTAAAGATCCGCCAGAAAGCGCGTTTTTGACATGCAAACTAGCCAATCAGGAGTCATTCTCCCTCTCCCGGGCCCACTCCCAGCAGCAAGCAATATCCCCATGCCTGGCCCCAGTATCTATGGGCCAGGTGCAAGACAACTCTAGACCTCTCCTACACCCCAAACCCACGGCAGTTATTCCAGTCAGCGCATCCAAAATCACTCGTCCTGACCTACCTGATCCTTCTTTTCCTGTGAAAACTGCGATGAAGGTGGTGGCCTAACCCCCCCCCTCCAGGCCACACCAGTGTCTTTTCTACGTGGCCCTGCATGGCATGCCATGCCTCCAATCTCTAGGACCACTGAGTATAATCAACATTCTTGCTTCCAGAACCTCTCCTCTGTCTCCTCTTGTGATCACAGCTGGCTGATTACATCATAAAGGAACCTGACACACTGGCAATCAGCAGATTGTAAGGATTACCCACTTTATATATAAATTTGTGCAAGTTATTCCAGGGAAGAGATAACTCCCTGGAAGTGATGTGCGAAAAGTTAACTGTACTTACTCAGAGCAGTGGGTCTCAAAGGTAGCTGTTTATAGTAGAATCACCTGAACAGATTAAAAACAAAAATAGAAGAAAATGAATAAATATTCAGTTAAGTAAAAGTAGAACAATGAAGTCAAAACTCCTGGTGATGAAACCTGGGACACAGTGACTTTTTTGCAGCATATGCAGCAACGAAAACATTGCTTGCAATGAAAATAGAGATATCCTTCTTATGAACTTCTGTTTTTTTAAATAAGTCTCGTTTGCTATGTACACTGGTTTATAGATGTAAGACAACAGAGATAGGGCTAATTCCATTTAAGAAAACTATTCCTGATCGTCTCTGCAGGATGGACGAGCTGGGCTGACAGTGCCAGGCTTCCTGCCTAGTGGCATTCTCTGGGGCCCAGTGCAGGAACGGCATGACCAGATCTAGTATGGCGGTCTCACAGAGTTGGGAAACTGCATTTAGGGAGAATTTTATGAAAACAGACATAAAAATATTTAACGAAATGTTTAGAAATTTGAGTAATATATAGAAACATTAATGTACCATGAAAAGCCGCTCCACCCCAGGTTTAACATTTGAGGATCAAAAAATAGACATTATTTATCATATAAATAGAATCAAGGAGAAACCATATAATGACATCATTAGATACAGAAATAACATATGACAAAATTCAATATTCATCCATGGTAAGAACTCTGTCACTTAATTAGGAATAAAAAGGAAATTGTCCATTCGGATAATGGACAACTTTTAAAAACCTACTTCTAACTTTATACTTAGTGATGAATGACTGAATACTTTCCCTCTAAAATTAAGAAGGCAAGATGTCCATTTTCACCAATTCTCTGTAACATTTTTTTTCTGGAGGTTCTATCTAATGCAACAGAGAAGACAAAGAAGTTCAAAGCATGCTTATTACAGAGGATGATGTAAAAATGCTTTCTTTCACAGAAAGAAAGACTTCATAGTTGATGGAATATCCCAAGAAACCTAAAAAAAACTCATTGCATTTTCATACACTGGTAAGCAATCAGAAAATGAAATTAAAATACCATTGAAAATAGCATAAAAAACACAAAATACTTTGGGATAAATTCAACACAACATATAAAAAATATATAAACTAATAATTAAGAAAACATTTCTAACAATAATTTAAGACCTAAAATTCAGCATAATCCCAATCAAAAATCCTTAAAACCTTTTGTTTTGTTTTGGTAGAAGCTGAAATACTAATTCTGAAATTTGTATGGGAACTATGAAGGAAAATAAAATTGAAATAAAACAAATTTGGAGGAATTACAATAACATATTTTAAGACTTACTTTGAAGGTATCAAGTGGCATGATACTCACATCAGGATAGACTTACAGATCAAAAGGTGTAATTCAGAGAACAGAATACACTATTCACCTCCATAAAAATCCATCTACGACCTCCATTCAATCCACTAAGTACTAAGCCTTTCCCCAAACCATACTGATTCATGACAATGCTGTCATGGCAAAGAAGAACTTTCTCCACTAAAGAGTGGTGGAATGAAGATCCAAAGAAATGCGCCTCAACCCCTTCCTCCTTCCAAATAGTTGTTAATTCAACTTGGGCCATCCACTTAAACATAAAGAAGAAAAAGCTGTAGAAGTTCTAGAAAGAAATATAAAAAAAATATTTTCTCCAGCATAAGGTAGGCAAAGATTTTTTAAAGAACTCAAAAATCACAAGGCATTTATATATAATATATAAAATATTTACATGTGTATACAAGGACTGTCCAGAAAGTATCCAGCCATTTATGGCTGGATTTTTTCTGGACAGTACTTGTGTGTGTGTGTGTGTGTGTGTGTGTGTGTGTGTGTATCCATACAAATACAGTATAAACCCACAATAAAATACCATGCAATAAGAAAAAACTATGGATATATACAACATGAATAAATCTCAAAAGCATTTTAGTGAACAAAAAAGCCACACCAACAAAGAAAATACTTCATTATTCTATTTATGTGAAATTCTAAGTCAGTCAAGGCTAGCCTATAGTGACTGAGAGCACATCTAAGATGTTTGAATCCAGGAATGGCTGGGTTAATTTAGTGCACAGGTGGCAAAAAAGAATTTGTGGGGTAACAGAAAATGGAAATACTTTATATATCCTGATGTGTGGTGGTTACACATAGTACCATATTTAAATAGTTAAAGCGAGTATTTAAAATGAGTGCATTTTATCATATGTAGATTATATCAAAATAAAGCAGACTCAAAAAGTAAATGTGCCAGTTAAATAGCAAAATAATGCTCAAGACTATCTATCACAAACAATTAAATAAGCATTTCCGGTGGGGAATCTGTGCACCGGTATTTTCTATAAATCTTCCAGGAAAATTCTAAATGCTGGTAATGTTGAAGATATTGTATGTAATGGAAATTAGCATCTCATTCTTGTAGACTTGTAATGTTCTACTTAAGTCTTGCTTACTAGTAAAGGATGTAATCGCTATTTTTATTTTGTTTTGTTCTCTTGGTGTGTTCATGGACCTAAGTCATCGAAGATGAAACTAACTAGATTATAAAAATATCCTGATGATAATCTTAGCAGTACAGAACATCTCCTTTGACTCTCAAAAAGAAGACAAAAAAGTCGATACACTGTCATACTAAGGGGATCCTTCTTTTCCCCGCTGGCAGGCAATTCCGAACTAACAGGAGGGCAGCCCCCTCCCAGAGTTCTCAGAGCTCACCCCTCCCTGCCGTGGCTGGTCAGTCCACATCAGCAAAGTACCAACGTGAACGTCTGCTACGTAAACTCATGGGCTAAGTACACAGTCGAACAGATTTAAGTGCCAGTTGTGGGGGGAAAAACATGAAGTAAATAAAGAGGTATTTTCATTTCTTCTTTGATTTTCCTTATATATTGTGTACATTTATTTACCTTGATTCCAAGAGTAGTCGTTTTTTCAATCCTTAAGTACAGCAAAAGTAAAATTCTCCTGGTTCTCTGGAAAAGTACTCTCATAAACAAAATGGTTCCATTTATAACTCATTCTGTGTCTTTTACATACGCATGATTGTTATGTCTAGAATAAGATAATCCATATGGAAAGCAGATTTTATTGCTTTGGGTATATGTGCCAAGTGATTTTAAAAATAAAAATATAATGGGTTAGATGGATTTATGGGGCAAATAATCTACTCTTGGCAATAGGAGGCTAAGAAAAGGCTGGTTTAAGAGTTAAGACGCTCATAATGCCAGCTCAGAATTTATAGCTCACAATTTTAGAGGCCAAAGCCACTATGCAGGCATCCTTATCCTGCATGCAAATAGGATTACCCTTCCAAACATTATCCTAATGTGGAATTAAACTGTCAAGTCGGCTTGCATGTTGCATGGACTTGTGCATAAGATGAATGTAACTCTGAGTCAAATTTAATATTGCTCCATCTGTTAAACACCTTTTTCTTCCAGAAATACAAAAATTAGGAAAACACACGTACACAACATTCCTATTGAACTATGGAATCCCTGTGGATTGAAAAATATGACAACAGCAAACCTGATCAATGTTTATTATAAATTCAATTTTTCCTATTTCCTATAAGTCCTACTTCTTAAAAATTTTTCTAGTTCTTAAAATGCTGATGTCATTTGAATTATTTGTTTTTAAGTAAAACAGAGGTAAGGAACATCATCAAAAAAGCCACTATAAATCATACATAGGTTTTAGACATCACCATTAATGTCAATCTCAAATAGCAATAAACTAATTTCTATAACTAAACTGTTGTTTGATCATTAGAAATCCTTTGGATCCACTTCATTGTTTTGTGTTCTGTCCATGACACATCTTTGTTAATAGAATTACTGTGAAGGTGGCTGTCTGCAAGTCAGAAAGAGAGCCCTTCCCAGAAATCAAATAGTCAAAAGCTTGATTTTAGAATTCTAGACTTAAGAATTGTGAGAAATTCTGTTATTTAAGACATCCTAGCCTGTGGTACTTTGTTAAGGCAGCCTGAGCATGTTAATTCAGGCCATGACTTCAATGTCATTTCCTCATGCATCAACCAATGAAAATTTTAAAAGTACAACTTCCACTCTTGAACATAAACACACACCCACCAACAATGTCCATTCCAGTTTCTTTCAGAGTACTGATCACTCACTAGGATGTGAATTTCTAAAATATTTTTAACTTTATTTTGTAAATTTATTTCCTTATTTGTCTTTTATCTAGACTGCCAAAGAAAGTGCCAACATCATGTGCAGAAAACATTTATGTTTCATCCACATTTCTTTATACACAGACTTAGGGCAGTGCAGTGTATATAGATCTGCTAAGTAAATAGTATTTCCTAGTAATCTGTATAGCTAATATATATTGACTTACAATTTACCAGGTACTATCAAAACACTTTAAAAGCTTTCTCAGGTTTCTTTTTCCAAGAACCATGCTGCATAGGTATTACTTTTTTTTAGAGAAGAAGAAATTATGTATCTATCCCACAAATAAGAGTTAGTGTCAAAGGAGCTGAGATTCAAAAATAGACTTTGTCTCCAAATCACTCACTCTTACCTGTGAAAGCGTGTTATATTTTTGCCCAGTAATGACGGAATTATTTGAATAATAAATATCATCTTGTTGACTGTCACATTAGGTGGAAATGTTTTCTCATGTTTTCCCCTACGTTTTAATTATTTTATTACAATCCTTTTAATGAATTTTACTTTATAAAAGTAGTACATATATTCAATTTTAAAAATCAAATAGAATCAAAAAGGCTGGTAACGATGAGTGATCTTTCCCACTATTTCCTACGAGTCCCTAATCCCGTTCCTTTGTTTGCTTGCCTTTTGTAGCCGTGTCTTCTTATATTTACCTGTGTAAGCATAACATTTATATCTACACACTGTTATTTCCAGATTTGATTTAGGTTCCACATACTGTTTTCTATTACAATATATAAGGCATACATCTAACATCAAAAGCCCTTTCCATCTTTCCTTTGGTACTCTACCCTTACAATAAGCTCATGTCACAATATTTAGTTAAATAATTACTCAGTATATATTAACACATTACAAGTGTTAGTCAGTGCCGAGTCAAGTATTCTACATGAGTAAGCACTTAAAAATTTTTTTTATTTTCTCAAATGAACAGTGCCTCTGTATTGTATTTGAATTTGTAATGTTTTCCAATAAATATTGTTTCTTCTGAAACAATTAGATTCCCCAAAGTGTCTCAATGGCATGTTCTCCATGTTGAAATCCATCAAAACATGTATCAATTCATCATTTTCAAGGTGATTTCAACTGTAAATACTCCTCCTCCTGTACCCACCCATATTATGTTGCTGTTCACCATGCCTGCTCTACAGCTCTTCCTGAAACTTCCTTTTACGACCATCCTTTTGCTAGAATGAACTCTAGATCCTCTATACTTTCTGAAATTAAGGTCTTCTTTTCTTCTTTCCATAAAAGGCATGGGAGGTAATTTTTTTTTTTTTTTTTTTTTTTTTTTTTTTTTTTTTGCTTTTGCTTTTTGGTATGTGGGTAGCTCCCTGACTGGGAATCGAACCCAGGCCGCAGCGCTGACAGCGCCAGCGCCGAAGCCTTAAGCCGCTACACCATCAGGGAACTCCCATGGGAGGTAATATTTTGAGAAGACTCACATCTACAAAATAATTATTTCTTCTACCTTAATACAATATCCTTATTTTGCTTTGATTTAAAACGCAGGGCAGAAGGGTAGCCCTCCTTCTGGCATATGAAGGTATTACTGGCTTGACTTCTAACTTCCATACAATATTGAAATCTAATGCAGTTCAGTTTCAGCTTATCTTTATCCACAGCGTTCTGATATTTTATAATGCATGGTTTTGGTTTGAGTGCATTTTATTTTTGCTGGATATTCAACTAATGTGGACACTCATGTCTTTCCATTCTAAAAAATATATATTTCATTGTCTATGATTAATCTCTTTCCTCAAAGACTGATTATTTTGGGTTACCTATTCAGAGTAAAGAGGAGCAAAGTGCTAAACAGCAGTTCTGTTTGAATCAGCAGAAGTTGTCAAACAGTATGGATGTTAGCTTCTGTTTCTTATTGTCACACAGCAAATTACCACACATTTAGTGGCTTAAAAAAATCCATTCCCAACCTCACAGTTCTGTAGGTGAGATATCTGAGCATGGCTCAGATTATTTTTCCATTCAGGGGGTCACAAGGCTGAAATCAAAGTGTTGGCTAGGCTGAGTTTCCAGCCAGAGACATGACTAGGAAAGAATCTATTTTCAAGCTCATTGAGGTTGTTGGTAGAATTCAACTGTAGAAATGCTCACTGATAGGGAACTGAGGTCCGTGTTCTCTTGACAGCTGCTGTTCAGGTGTTGCTTTCAGGTCCTAGTCTGTCTTCTGGTCCTAGTAACATGGCCCTTGCTACAACGGGACAGTTTGCCATTTCAAGGCCAAAAGGAGGACATCTGCTGCTGCTTTAAATCCCGATTGAGAGCTCATCTGTTTAGGTCCGGCCCACGCAGGATAATCTCCTTTTTTATTAACTCCGAGTCAGTGGGTTAGACGCCTTCGTGACATCTGTGGAACCCTTCTGCCTTCACCAGATAAGGTGATCTTCTCATTAGGACAGTAACCCTTCGCCTTCATGGGTCCCTCCCACGCTCAGAGCAGGGGATTACACACGGCTGTGGGTCATCAGGAATCATCTAGAATTCTGCTTACCACAGTGCAGATCAGAGAGCAGTGACTGACCCATCCAAGCCATTTCAGGGTGACACTACACTCCCCAGGTACTCCTCCTCTCACGCTGGTTGAACGAGTCCTTCTGTGGAATCACACAATTACGCTCGGAACTCCGAGCTTGGAACTCCGATTTTAAGAATTCTGGGAGACTATCTGGAGACTCAGGCTGGATCCCTGCTGGTCACCGAGTAGACTTCCATTTCATTGACCTTCTTTAAATCGAGCCCTGCTTCCCACAGCGGTGCCTCCCAAACCAGAATCCACCAGGCCACCACCTTCCGCCCAAACGGCCAATGACAGTGCCTGTTCTGTTCCTGTTTTCAATCCCACCTGCACTGTCTCACGTCACCTTCCAGCTTTCAAATTGTGTGGGCAGCTTCCATCTGTTGTGACGTTCTTTTTTCTCTTTTATTCCTGTATTGGATAACTATGAGCACATAACAAATTAGTTCAAATGTTAGCATGTTGTTAAAACAGCAAACGTTTAGCAGCGGAGGGCTTCTGTGAATCAAAAATTCAGAAGCAGCTTAATTGGGTGGTTTTGGCTCAGAGCGTCTCAGGAGGTTGTGGCCTAGACGTCGGCGCGGGCTGTGTCATCCTGAAGCGGCGAGGGAACTTGAACTCAGGGGGGCTCGCTCACATGGCTACGGCTGGAGACCCCTGTACCTCAATGGCTGTTGATGAGAAGTCTCAGTTCCGGGCGACGTGGGCCTCTCATTAGGCTGCCTGAGTGTCCCCACAACACGACGACTCGCTGTCTTCAGAGCAAGTGATTCTTGGATTTAACTGTAATGTGCTTCGGGGAGGCGGACGAGATGAATGCATGCGTTCATATGCTGAGCTCTGGGCCGAAAGAAAACTATCCTATTAAGCTGTTTCTTTTTTCCTGTTCTTTCAAATGGCACCTCTCCGTTCCTCTTGTGTCTATGAAGTTTTATAGTTTTGGAAAGTCAACATTAATGACGATAAATTCATCCTATCGAAGGTAGAGCCATATCTAGCTATACACTAGACAGAGTCTTGTGAATTTTTTATCTGTCATCTAAAGTTTTGCAGACAGATATTTTGGTCAAAGACATTATATCACTTTTAGAGTACAATGTTTCTTTTCTAGTGGGGTAAAGTGTCTTTAAATCAAAATGCTGTCTAATAAAGGTTGAGAAATGACCCACATTCCTCCCACACAGCACTCAATAAACTTCACTCAAAGTTAAGTGACGGTTCTGTTTCTGTGTTATGGAAAATACACACACACACACACACACACACACACACATATTCCCTGAAAATTCTCTAAAATGTGATGAGCTGCGTTTTTAGTAAGAAAAGAATTCCAGGACAATTATTTTTCTTTTTGGTATCCAATGCCTCAATAGCCAATACATATTATTTTTTCCCAAGAGCATACAAACAGGCAGGAAGCCAGAAAATTCCATACCAGAGAGGAAGCTAGAAAATTCCATACAGTCCACTATTTCAGAGGAGAAAGGCTTCAACTTTAAATTTAGATTACATTAGCAACTACCTTGTGAGTGCAGCATTATTTGTTTTGTAATAGTTTATTTATTCATATCAGAAAAGGCACATATTTGCCAGCAAATCATATCTGTTACAAGATTTTAATACCACTGGAAAAATCAGACAAATTATAATAATAAAAATATGCTGGGTATGCACGCTAATTTTTTTTAGACTTTGAAACCAAAAATGTAAATGGTTCCTTTGCTTGAGAATTTAAGATGCTGTTATTGTTAAACAACACCCAAAAAACCCCAACACCTTAGGAACTTCATGGTACTCATCAGAATTAAGACAACTAGCTCAAATTATATTCCTTTCTTTGCCTTCTGTGAACACTAGGTCTTTCACTTTGGTACAGTTTTGCTCGTTGTCTGCCTGAAACACTAACGATTTATATCTAGTGATGGTGTGGCCTGAAAGAAGAGGAAAAGGAAACAAAACATACCATAAGGAAATCCCAACCAGATATAAATGAATATTGCAACATTGGATTCTGGGAATTTGCTTCGATTTAAGAAGCTGGTGATTGAAACGTCACGTAAGTTCATAAGCAATAGTGCTATGTCTTTAATATAGGACAATAGTTAACATTTTAAGTTGTTCTCTGTATACAGGTACAGTTCTAAGCATTTAATTCTAACGACAACTGTTTTATGCCTGAATCATTACCTCCCTTTTAAAAAAGAAAACTGAGAAACAGGTAAACTGCCCGGCATCACCCAGGTGCCTCCCAGGTGCAGCCAGGACTTGAACCTGGAAAGGCTGACTGCCGAGCCTGGGAATCCTTGGTTTCCATAAAGCTCAGGGCTTTGCAGGCTCGCTGTACTGACGTACTGGGCTGGGCAATTCTTTGTTGTGGGGGGCTCTCCTCTACACTGCACGATATTTAGACCTTTCTGGTCTCTAGCCACTAGATGCCAGAAGTTCCCTCCCACCCCTTCGTGGCAACCAGAAATGTCTCCAGGCTTTGCAGATGTTCCCCGGAAGGCAACTCACCCCCAAAAGGAGCACTGAGGATACGGATTTATCCATTCTGTATTTAATATCACTTTATAGTCACTCGTAAATACAGTAAATAAAACGATGCAATATACATGGGCTTGACATGAAAATATTTGTAAAAACTGATCAAATTTTTGGTCAGTTATATCACCTTCTTATGTTTAAGATGTCAGCAAGGAGAAGAATGAAGGTAACAAGAAACTAACTTATAAAAAATGCTATTATAAAAAATTTTTAATGGACTTGTAGGAGCTCTGACAGAGTCGGTGACGTTTCACCTGGTACAACAGAAGGACAGAGTCTTGTGGGACAGACACTAAGAAGTCTAAGCCACTCACCTACATATCCGAAGAATCAGGGGGCCCATGTCCCCACGAAAGCCACTGACATTCATTTTTTTAAGTCACCCAATTACATGTTGTTCACACACCATAGTCCTGAGGATGCTAATGTTTCACAGCAGAAACACTGGCTCTTCGAGGAAGAGGAGGGGTGTGCGTAGGCCCCCGCCCGAGGGCACTATAATGCAGGTGGGCCTCAGGAGCTGACGAGGAGAGAAATGCCTGGAAAGGTGCTGTCTACACTGAGGGGCTTCTATGCTGTGCGAAGGAGCCCACTGGGATGTGTCTTAGAAATAGAGGCGACGGAACATGTTATAGAGGTACAGCCTGAGTAAACGTGCGGAACACCATTAATTCATGGAATAATTCCAAGGTGGGTTTGGAAGACACTGGTTTACTGGTTTTTAAGAAAGCTGTGAAATAATATGGCCAATACCAATGACCAGAATCACAGAAGTAATAGTGAGACTCAGGGAAGGTAAGAATAAATTCAAACATCAATAAAGAGGTCATAGCCAGCTTGGGATCAGATTCTAAACTGACTCCCAGATTTCTTGTCTTTGAAACCTGGGAGGTTGGAAGCATCCCCAGCAGACATACAGGGGGAGGGGGAGGGGAGGAGGGGCGATGACAAGTTCACAAGTAACTAGGTGTGGACAACAGAAGCATCTATCGCATAAAAGTCTAATTTTAGCTTCTTCTTTGCCTTATTATGATGCAAAAGCAAACTGACGGCCGAAGCCATCCCCAGCCAGCCTGGCACCGGCCTCCCCCATCCGCACTGCCCGAACCTGCCCTGGCTGCAGTGCCAGCATATCCTTGGCAGTCAGGGATGTAGGTGTCAAACCGTAAACTCTGCTTCACGTTCTTCTCAAACAAATGATTTTCTACAAGTTAACTTTACTTCCTACTTCGTGATTTAGAGTGAATTTTGAGAAACACTTTTCGCCTAAGTACTTATTACCGAAAACTCAGCAGCTCCACTTCTCCTGGGGATCCTGCCCGTGTCACACACCTGTCACATGCTCTTAGGCCCACTTCTTGAGCCCTCAAAAGGTGAGCCCTTTCGAAAACAGCACCTGTACCTGAAATGCCTCCCTCCCACAAGCATCACTTTGATGCTCATTGGTTCTACGCAGGGTTCTTCGGACACAGGTCCTGGAACAGGGAATTGTGTGCAGAATGTTTATTGGGGTGTATCTTGCTTATTGGCTAGGTGATGACACCTTACTGAGTTGTTTGCACTGTGCTGCCAATGTAAGCGCATGGAGGTGGCAAGTTCATGAACTTAATTGTTAGATTTTGGATGTGATGACAGCTCTGATGGCTATTCCGAAAAAAGAGTTCCAAAACTGCTTTGAAGGGTGGACCAGGCGCTGGTATCGGTGCATAGCTTCCCGAGGGGAGTACTTGGAAGGTGACCATAGTGATATTCAGCAATGAGGTAGGTAGCACTTTTTCTAGGATGAGTTCATGAAATTAACTGTCTGAACTTGTATATACAGAGGGTGCCAAATATATATACACACACATATTTTAAGAAAGAAAAAAACTGTATTAAAATACTCAATATATACCTATAACAAAAGATGAATACACATCACATTTGGCTTCTGCAATTACAAGAGGTGCTCAAAGTGGTTACCATCAGTGTCTATCTAATGCATCAATATCATCTCTTAAAATGTGTACCCATTTTTTTGGCTTTTCATTTTTGTCTTAATACTAGGATACGGTTCATATTCAAAGATATGTTCTTTTCTCCCTAGACTTGAAGTGTCCATAGTCTCAACTGAAAATTTAAGTTGTAGGAGGTCTCTATCATCTGGCTGGGCTAGAATCCCTCTGTCCTTTCAGCATTTCACAATCCCTGGTATTGTTCTTGGCTCTCCCTGACCCACCCAGCGACCCTCTACTGGTCTTCCAATAGTCTCCTTTGCACATGTGCAGACCATCCCTCGGTGATGGAAACTTGGAGGAACCTCGACAGACTTCTGAGACCACCCTCTCTGCACTCTCTTCTCCCCAGTACTTGCCCTAATTGCAACCACTTCTTCTGCCCTGGGTGCCAACACTCCTCCCCAGTGAGGCCGCTGTGCTCTGACTCTAGCTCACGGCACTGTGGGAGAGCGGCCCCCCAGCCAGACGTCTGAGTGCACGTGGGGCTCACCTTGTCTGTGCTCCTTCCTCAAAACTACAACCATTCCCTTCCTGTGATCCAGAGCCCGGGAGCATTTGTCCCATGTCTCTTCTGCAATTTAATACTGTCTATACTGGAAAACCAAGTTTCATCCCACTCAATCTATAATGGCTAGAAGAGACACTGTGAATGCTTCAATTTTAAATAGAAATTTCTATTTTTATCTCCTTGAACATAAATTGATATAGAAGAGTCATTATAATTTTGAAAAATACTATTTTTCAGTAACTACTGGAAGTTGTTATTGACTTGAGTAAATGTACTGGGCAAATATTTTATTCACAATTATGCTAATGGGTCTAGATAGCATGTTATTAGTTTAGATTTAATTTTTTCAGAAGTCATCATCCAAATATGGCATCCACTATTACTATAACCTCACTAAATATATTTATGTCTTTTAAATACTCTGATAATTTGCTTCCCATAAAATTAATCCATTAATGATTTCCCTTTTTTAATACATTGCAATGAATCAGTATATTTTAATTATTTGAAATTGAGTAAATGAATATAATTACATAAACTTCTTCCAACTACATTTTTATACGTGAAAGGTAAAGCATTTGTGCTTTTTAGCTTTGGGGCAACTGCAAATCATTGTTATTAATACGTCATATTGGCTGTTTTCTAGGCACTTCCTAACTACTTTAACCAACAGCAACTCAAGCTACATTCCTTCATTTACATACTAGTAATGTGAAAATCATTATTACAGATGGAGAAACTCAGATAAGGATAATGATTCCACGTGATCACAAATAGAAATGATACCATAAGAATAACCATGATTTACAGAACATTAAATCTGTGCTAACAGATTACTTTTTTTTTCAAATATAATTTGAGGGCAGGTACCACATTTCTCAGTATATTCCCAAAACTAAGTGGCAGTCTGATAAGAACTGCATTAAAATCATGGTCAAGTAATGATGACAAGATTCCTTCTGTTTCACTTTGCTCCAGTTTGACATGAGCTGCGATTTATGCGATATTCCCAACCATCAATCAATCACCCACACAACCCCTAATAAAGAGATGAGATGGCTAAGGAAATGTATCCTTTTAAAAATACGGAGGAAGAAAGAAATACAATCAGCGATGAGGCTATACCCTGAGAAGACATGGCCCAGATACTCTTATTTGAAGCACCTGTATTTAAGGACACAAAGCACTGCTCCATGCATCACACATTAACCATTTCAGTCCCAGGGTAGTTTTGTTAAGGTAGTGCAGTCTCAATTAATTTTGTTTCCCCAAAACCCAGGAAGAGTTATTTTTCTTGAATAATTCTTATCTTACTGGTAGACATTGGATGCCTATACTATAAGTATTACTGGTTTCATGTTTATGAACTTGTTCTCAGTCAGTATCTTTGTTATCAAAGCAAGTCAATTTAGATGAGATGAGGATAATGATCATACAAATGATTTTAAAAGTATTTAATCTGTACATACCCAAAACATTTTTTAAGAAACACAAAACTTCACATTTCTACATAAAAGATGCTATTATAATCTACAAAGCACCTTCTTCTAGAATTTCTTGTGTTTCTGTAGTAAAACGAAGAACATCACGAGGAAGTTATTCAGAAATAAAATGAATGACTCTGTTTTTAATGACTTCCCCCTAACTGACAACAGACTGACTTCACAGAAGTAGTCACCACGTGGGCACAGACTCAGGGAAGACCTGGATGGGTGCGAAGAGCAGGAAGGGCTAGCAGGGGAGTGGAGCAGGGCTGAGGCTGACCGAGGCCACACGGGGCAGCATCACCCCACACCCACCGAAGGCCACACTCGCATTCGGAGAGGAGGAACTGTAAGTTAGTACAAAACACAGCATGACAACCTGTGGTTTTATTCATCTTTAAGTTCAAATAAAAATAAATAAAATTTACAGCACAGTATGCTTTAATTGTTTTCTTCTCAAACTATTCTTTATTAACTTTAGAATATCTGATGTTAGAAGTTACCGACTTTGTATATTTGAAGAGAGATGTGCATGGACCCGACGGAGCCACGGAAAATTGCAATCCATCCAGAACTGAGTGGCCAAAGGGACAGAATGGATGGAGAAGACCATGCCTTGTGGGCTGGTTCCTTCTACACCTAGACAATTAGGGAGGCCTGGTACAGTGTGCAGGGGCTGACTTGTGAGCCAGCGCCCCCTCCCCCACCACCCCTGCAGGCCTCCGGGTACACTGTGCTCACACTAAGGATGAGTTAGAAAGAGAAGATGCAATTTTACAGGGAATACGTCTGACTTTCTCACTCATCTTAATAGCATTTAAATAACAGCACGAAACTGGTGATGGTACAGGCATATACTCTGTTCCTTTTTTATTTTCTCAAGTCCCTCTTTTTTTAAGATCCTATTTCTTCACATACATTTCTAAGGAAAAAGTGGTCTTATTTTAACCAAATACTATGGACATTAACAAAGAAATATGATCATTTCCATACTCCAACTTCTGTGTTCTGGATATTACACAGAACTATGATGACTAAGATTCTCGACATTAGGAAAAAAGTAGCGAAAACAAATCATATTTTATTTTTGGCAGGCAATATATGAATTTGGATTCAAATATGAAACATCAAAAAGAACAAAACCTAATTTCAGAAGTCTTTGCTTGCTGGTCAGAAAAAATAAAATAAGAAGTAAAACTAGCAGCTATAAATTACTTTCTCAAAATGTACTAAGATAGTCCCTAGCAGTATTTTCACATTTTTCTCATAAATGTTTATCAAAATCACCATAAAGAAGTCCTTTATAGTGTATGCCTAGATAAAAATGGCTTTACTATCTTATGTATTGTCATTAAAAATAAAGAGGGGAGAAATAAAAAAGACTAAAAAATGAATTTTTTCTACAAAAGTTTATATCTATATCCCATAAAGTAAAGTAGCTGTGAATGGTTATATTTCACTTGTTATTCATTTTCATATACTTTGAAAAGTTTTAAAATGGAAAAGCTACATAATACTTATGATCCATTTATTAATAATAAGCATTTATTGAATAATACGTTATGTCAGCCACTATCTTAGCTACTGAACTCTGAAACCAGTAAAAACTAGGGTATCTTTGCCCAAGAAGCCCATAGGCCACAGAGAGGATAGAACACAAATCACTGGTATAAAAAAGATGGATACTAGATTGGTATGAATGAAATACAATGCAGCGGCATGGTAGAATATGTTTTAAAATGTCATATGAAAACATCAATTTCTTTAATACATTTTATGTCTACAGTTGTTCAGGAAATATCGTGTCTCATAATTTTAATATGGAAGTCATAAGTGACTTTAAGGTTCCTAATCTAAGAAAAAAGTATTCTTTTTATTCCATGAGGAAAGCTTCACGTGAGGAGCCATATTTTACATTTTCAGAAAATACCAGTGTATTCTCTACATGATTGCTGGCATGCAGTCCCAGTGCCCTTCACCCTTGGTGTCCAGGAGACACTCGATGCCTAGTTTGCAGAGCTGGAACTAACAGTGTCGCCCCATTCTACGCTTAGAGTGTCACAGGCCATAGTGTCTGAAATTAGAAGCATCAGTTATGTGTTCGCTATTGTTGTACAAATGAAGCTACAGGTGGCTTGCTGGTTTATTTTCCTCCTCATGTGTTTAAAGTACACAGCTCCTTCCTCTAAAACATTTAAAGTGACAATATACCAGGTAATCATGTCCATAGTAAACACCAGTCCAAAAATCGTATGCCTCTATAATGCAAACACTTCCTTTGTGAATTCATTTGATTTTCAAATTTTAGATAATGATGGAATTTTTGATATCATTACTCTTTGTTTTTGCATCATATTTCTTCTACATCCGTGGACACTGGCTAGAGGCTAATTGCATTCATATATATGTGTCCAAATCTCATTTTAGAGCAAGTTAGAATGATTTTAGAGATTTTGATAACTCTTCATTTCTCACTGCCCTGCTCAATTGCCTGAAGGACACGGCTGTGTCTGTGTATGGGTGTAAGATTGCCTATCAGTGATTCACGGCGATGTCTGCATACGGGTGTAAAACTGCCAATTGTTGGTCCACGTTTCCACCTTCCTTACTGTTTTTAAGAAAAATAGTTCACCGTGAGCAATGTCAATGGCTCATGATTCCAATGAGGAAATATGCAATATTTTACTTCATTATATTTTATTTTTATGCCAATGAGAGTTCTTGGTGACAGCATCATAAAGCAAGCCCATCGTTGGAACAATTCGTGTTCATAGGTAGTGTGGGTAGATGTAAAGTTTCATCCTTTCATGATTAAAAAAAAATGTGCTGTTGAATTTAAAACAAATGAGTAAGCGCAGTGTGAATTTAATGTAAACAGACTTGGTTTGCTTAACATGTATTTCTCATTATAGATCGCAGCAGTTTACATTTATGAGAATCTTGAATACTCCCAAAGCAAAGGACCTGGTGTCTGTTTTCCATAACATGGTTTTTCACATAATAGAATTCTCCTTCCAAATCTTAGTACCCTGAATCAATTGTATTTACTTAACAGAACAAATGCCACACATATATGATGTCTTCTAACATCACTTGTCAGTGACATGTAGCCTCAGTGAGACGTTTTACAAAAAAAAGGAAAAGAAGAAATTTATCAAATATCTGAAAAGTATAATATACTACTAAAGTTTTCACTTATTTTTACTTGCAATAATCATCAATTAATAACACAAAGCAAGGCTTATAATGCTTTGTGTGAACCATAAATAATTCAGGAAAAAAGATCTATGCCAATTAGTCTTTAAAAAGTAGCACTTGGTTTGTAACTTTCTTCAAAGGACCCTGCAGGCTTTATTAAAAGAACAAGGTCAGCATCAACTATTGAGTTATTACTCTTTACCAGGTCCTATTCTAGGTGTTGGGAGATACAGAAACAAACAAGATAGCCAAGATCTGAGGTCTCTTGAGGCTTAATTCTAGTGGGATAAATGAAAACAAACTAACCAACAAACAAACATAAATAAAATATATTGTTTGTCAGTGTTGATAATAGCATACTTCTTTGGTTGCTCAGAGGAAGTGCTCTCAAATTCAATGCAGCCAAAAGAACTACTAAATAAATCAGAGAACATGGATAGGAAAAATGGCAAGGGGGCTGTTGTTGTAATGTTATTTAGGATGATCAGGAACCTCATGGACTTCCACTGTAGTGGTGCCAAGATCTAAAGAAGACGAGCAAGCAATTCTTGGAAATATTTGGGGTCGTGGTCTTTTAGTGCATGTGAAAGCTGGAGCCTGACCCAGAACATGCTTGGCAGCCTGTAAGAACAGCCCCCGCTATCCTCCTCCACCCTGCATGGGCTAGGAGTGACATGGGCCCAAGAGGGAGCAGCATGCAGGGTCTAGACAGGTGGGGAGGGCCCATTAGCGCAGGGCCTCCTCACCTGCTACATCAACGTCGGCCTTATGCTTAGAGCAGGGCTGGTCAAGACCTCGACCGTGGTCCACGGGTGGACTGCCAAGAAATTTTGGGGTGACCCCCAAATAATAAAATAAATAGCTAGTAGACCATGATACTTGGAGAAGTAGCCCCTGCCCTGAAAAAAATCTTCCCAAGCTTGGCATAGAGATACATCTGAACAACCATCATAAATAAAAATCCTGAAAGACTGGAGCATAATGGTTACTAAGATGATACTTCATCATTTAAAATTGCCACATCACCTGGCACTGACCTAGTCACTCTATCTAAGGTTGTTATTGGATTAAGAAGGTCAATGGTGAGGGAAAACGGTACTGTTTAACGTAATCTTACCAAAACAAAACAAAGCCAAAAAAAAAAAAAAGAAAAAAGAAATGAGAAACATTTCAAAATATGAACAAAATAAAATATAAGTAGTTTTATTGTCTAGTTCAGATGTCAACATCTGTGAAAGACAAAATTTGTTCCAGATCATTTTTATTGAGAACCGAGGGTGAATTGATTTCTCAAACTACCTGTGGTTGAACCTGGACATATCACTTCATTTTTCGGAAACTCTGTTTTTCAAAACTGTAAACTGATAAAACTGAAGTAGAAGATTTAGAAGTGTTTCTTTATGCTCTAAAATGTTATGAATTAAAAATGTAAATGGTATTGTAAATATAGCTTATGTATCAGAATCTATTTGAAAGGGCAAATTGCTAATCTTCTGTAAAACTAAGACCAAATATTGTATACCCGTGCATGAATATAGTGTGAAAATAAAAAAAACATATGAAGCACACAGAAACTCTTTTTTTAAATCACCAGAAAGGAGAGTTTTTTCCACTAAATTTGAAAAAAAAAAACATTTCTTCCAAGCAACCAAAGAGCTATGCTGCCACCTACTGGCAAATGATTAGCACCCACAAGATGTTGCTATTCCTTATTTAAAAAAAAAAAAAAAAATACAGAGTTAATAAATACTTATGCCAGGTAGTGAGTCTTCACAGTCTAAAATGAGGGTTATAAAAATACTTACAAATTCATTTAAAACAATACGTTGGTGAAGTTCTATTCCTCTGTATTGATTAAACACCAGAACAACACTGCTATTTTTCAGGTGGTCGTATCTGGTGATAATTCAGTTCCTCAAGGCCTTTCTAGCGGGTAAACATCACTGATACTCTTATTCTGTTCCTTCACACTAACAAACAGAATGTGTTTTGTGGGCCTCCCAGAAACAAAGCAATTGGTTTTAGATATAAAACCAAGATACAAACTGCTTTTACAAAGGAAAATCCCAAGACTTGGTTAATGACTAGCTCAATTAAAAGTGACCCAGGTAAGTGCTAGTAATACATTGGCTTTTTTTGAGCTTGAATGTCCCCAGAGTAGCTGTGGCACTTCAAACCCCTTTCATTTGGATCTGATCACCTCACAGAGCTGCTGAGAAAGTAGCCATTTGTTCATCTGTAACGTCGTCTTTGGTGTGCCATTGTTAAGGTGCTTCCTGCTTTTATACACTGGCAGTGAATCACATGGATGCTACATCGTCCCCACCCTTGTTGTGTGATCTTGTGGTCCTTTGACATGGTTCTTACTCCTCTGATAACTGTCACATTCAAAATAAGCACTTCTCCTTTTAACAAATAGAAATTCCTCATTTGGATAAGGCAACAGAAAACATGAAAGTAGAAAGGAAAATAGTAATCAAGCATTTAAAAAAAATTAAACAAGCATAACTGGTATTCCACCCTTTGTTCCCAAAATAGATCCTCACGCATTTCCCAACTTGCATTTGAAACACAAATGATAGACCCGGGAGACGGAAAGGGTGCATCAAACATCTGTGCTTCCACTCGGCAGAGCAAAGCCACTCCGAATAGTGTGAGTACTTTGAACCACCTAGCTTTAATGTTTCTACCCCTGAATCCTTAATCAAATAGATTGTTTCATCAGAAAGACTTTTTTTTAAAACACTTGCTTAAAATTCAATTTTCCTTTAACAAAGCCAACTCCCACACTTTCCCCAAATCCGTCTCATGCTCTGCATGGCACTTTGATGAGAACCACATTATTTCTTTTTCATGTTACTTATATACATATTTCTCCTCTTTGTCATTTTCTCCCACTCCCTCTGTTGCTTTCATTACCTATTGCTTCTCTGTTCTCTTACCTCTTTTTGTAGATGTCTATGTTCTAACACACCAAATAATCAAATCTACTGAGGCAAGCACCACAACCTACCTCTTCCATTTTTATACACTAGTGTGATATAAACCCATGAACTACTACTGATAACTGACATGTCCTTTTAAACCTAGAATTTTTTAAAAAATTAATTTCATTCACGATGACATTCTGAGGGCCAGAAGAAAACTGAGTATCACTATTTAGGATTCTTATTGTATATTTCTGTAAAATAGAGTGGTAAGATTCTTTTGAAAATAACCCTTCTTGGTCAAGATTCAGAAAATAAAGCATGAATTATGCAAATAACATTTTTTATATTAACATTTTATATTAACACATTTTATATTAAGTGGAAAGTAAATCAATATTTATTACTTTAAGAAAGCAATTTTGAATGTTCATGCTAATTACTGAATCTAATTTAACCTAATATCATCTAACATAAGCATTTTTCATTATGTTAGGAAATCTCTACAAATATTTTATTTCAACCATAATAAACCACTAATTTGGAGCATGTAATTTACTTTAAATTTTATTTTACTGTAAATAATGTGGAAATTATACTATAAACCTTTCTATGCAGCTCATTGAGGTAAAATGGACAGAACTGCATGGTATTTAAAGTGTACATCATGGAGATCTGATGAAAATACCCTGAGAAAGGGTTCCACTTTGGAGTTCACATATCCCCACCTCACCTGCTTTGTGTGTGAAAGAGAATAGTTTAGTTCTATTCTCTTAGCAGATTTCACCGCCATGATACAGTGTTGTCACCTACAGTCACCACGTTTTTACAAGAGCTCCGGAGACCTTATGCGTCTGACAGTGCCGAGCCTGTGCCCTTTTACCAGCCTGTCCCTATGGCCCTCACCACCCCAACCCCAGACAATTGCGCTTCCAGACTGTTTCTCCGAGCCGGACTTTGTTTTGTATTGCACGTATAATAATATACCCAGAAGTGGAACGTCTGCCTCATACGCTAGTTCTTCACGTTTTTGGGTGAAACTCCGTACTGTTCTCCATACGGGCTGCATCAGTTCACATTCCCATGTAACAGAAAACAGTTTCTGTATTTTCAATCCATGTTGTGGAACAGTTCGTCAGAGAGTACTGCTGAGTTAAAAGATATGCATGACGTTAGGATTCCTGTCGTTTCCCCGAAATGTGGGCGAAGACATCACGAACCGAGTCCGAAGCCCTGGGACCGCCATCGCCGGAGAAGGGACGCGCAGAGGCGCGTCTGCCGCGTTGCCCAGGGACTCTGCACCTCGGAGCAGCTACCGGAGGAAGCCCCGCGGCCCAGCGGCGGGCGCGGCTCTCGGGGGGCTCTCGCTGCTTCAGCATCGAGGAGGAATTATGTGGTAGGTGCAATCCAAACCACGTTGCGTACAAAGACTGAAAGTCCTAGGTTATTCGTTTGGATTGTAATCCCATACATTTTAATGTGAAGGAGAATAAAATTCCTAAATCCTGTGGGGTATGTCACCTGGGAATGTCAACCTCAAGTCTCATTAAGTTCAATGCACTTCCTAAGTTAACTGCAGTGCAGATATTAGTACATTTGCTATAGACTTTATAAAACATTTTAACCGTGACTATAAATGAGTATAAATGGATATATACACACCTATCAGGAGATAATAACTAATGCAAAGCAAAATAAAAAATAATTGAATCAATCTATGTGTCTTTTAATGAGTTCTATTCTAATTATTCACTTAAAGACTTGGTTTTTTGCTATCACGAAGTGCAAGTGCATGAGCAAATCATATATACGTACAGCCTAAATTATAACAACTGGAAAATATGACTTCAAAGGAGGATAAAGAGAAATAAAATTTAATCAACTTCTAAATGTTACAAATATGTAAATATTATTTAATCATTGCATGTGTTGGATAATAACATTAGTATTCTTTGTATTCCATCATTATAACAATCTGCACATGTTTCTTGTCATTATTACTTTCATTTATTGCTGTTCACATAGAGGACAAGTTGAGAAGGTAAAGTTCATGTGACTATTTGTTGTACATAAACGTTCAGAGGCATGAGTCAGGTTACCAAAGGGTCATGTGGGGTGACCCTTGTACTGGCTACACTGGTTTTGGACAGCCAGTGCTGTATATAGTATCACCACACGGCACCCACCTAATCTCGGTTACCTTTAATACTTCTTCCTTAGGTTTGATGCTTTTGGAAGTTCATTCATAGCATGTGTTTTAATACTCGAGAGAGACACCGGGAAACACTGAGGGGAAGACAGGCAAGAACACGTAGCTGAATTGCACCTAGTTAGACACGCATTAGTCCATGAAAACACAGCCCACTGAGGGCAGGAGGTGGATGCCGTCTGTGGGGGGCGTTTTTCAAGACTCATCACCTGGCGTAGAAAATCTACTCTTGTCTCTTTGTTAAGACAAGGTAGGAAGAAGGCAGGCCGAGGAGAGAACAGAAAACTGAAAGAATGGTTGAGAATATTACCTAGTTAAGTTCAATTTATTTTCCCAATTTTAAAATGAAATATGTTCAATAAAATTAAAAGAATACCCACTAGATAAGGTGATTCTCAAGCTATAAATGATAGCCTTACACCTTTCACACACAGTTTTCCTAAGACATTAACTTCATCTTGAGTTTAAAGTGACTTTGAATCTTGCAAAAATATGACTCCTCTGCTTTATTAAAATGCAAAGGAGACAAAATTACATTTATTCAGCCTTCCCTTCCACCTGGCATATTGTAACTCTAAATGAGTTAAGATTCTAATGGCACGCAAATCGCCCAAATTGCTGTGGGCAGTTATTATAGATGGCAGTTAAAAATAACTTTTTCCTATGCCATTTTGTGCCTACCTTGAGTCTAAATTAAAGGTAAGTGACTGGTCTACTTGAACCTTTTCCAAATGACACCTGTAACCCAATATATCCTTAGTTAAACACCTTTTCAAATTTCTTAATTTTCTCTGTCACTGTGTTCATGGAAATCCCCGAAATATGTCAGATTATTTAATAGACTGAGAACAGTCCAGTGATAAATTTCCTTTGTTTTTATTCCATTATCATATTAACTGTAGAGATACAGAGAATTGTTTGGAGGGCAATAAATTCCAGACATAGAGCCCTATGGCTCACATGACCCTTAGGCTTAGATTTCTATCAAGTACCAAAACAAAAACAAAAACAAAAAAAACAAAAACGAAAAAAAACAAACTTGTGCACAGAGAAAAATTGTTTCACACCCTCAAATGATATGTCCAATTCTATTCAGTTATTCAATAGTTGCTGTTATTGGTACTTAGAAAAACTTAGGAAAGTGGTATCTAAGAGCTGAGACTGCTCCAAAGCTATGCAAAACCCATCTAATCAAACTAAGTAAGACTGTTTAATCTATTGACTTATAAAAATTACAAATAATTACTTGAATTTGTCTCCGGGGGTAATTTATAAGGCATTGTTATTCTATTTAAGTCATTGACAATGCAGTTGGGATGAGAAATTGTTTACACACACACACACACACACACACACACACACACGTCACGTTAACACAGACTTTTGGAACCCTGAGTATTATATCTTAGGCCTGGAATGGGGAAAGAGAAGGGAGGTCTGTAAATGAAAATTCTTTCATGCAGAGTCCTTGAACTTGAGTTGAGACTGGAGGGAAAGGCGAGCTGGGGTAGTCAAGGAGACTTGTGATGGGGGAAGGAGGAAAAGTATGGACTCCTTGGACAGTTCTACTCCACAAGTCAGCATTTCATTCGAGTCACTTATTTATTTCTTTGTTTTTTATTTCATTTATTCACATTTGGGGTCAGTGGGGAAAACATGAACAAATTATACTTTTAGGTGACTACTATATTAGTAAGCACATTTTATGAAAGACAAAAGAGGCAGTTATTTTCCTAATTCATATATGGTATATTGAGTTTTAAAAAAATTATTTGTGCATTATTTTTATGTAATGAACTTGGGAAAAGTTATGTTAGAGCCAAGAAATTTAAAGTATATTGCATGCAACATGCTAGATGTTTTGCAAACTCTTTTGACTTCCTCAATTGTTGGGTTTGACTTTCATTCTAAAGTGACTGTGTTTTGTATAGTAATAAATACATACATCATTTGACGGGTATATACAGATCATGTAACATAAAGAAAACATTAAACATCAACAAACGTACAAATGATTAATTATCAAATGTCGCATCTAAACAAATGAAGTCAGTAGGTCATCTAGTCATAGCTTTTATTTTCCTGCTTCATGTTCCAGTATATTCTGTTTCTTTCTTTATGAAATAGTGTGAATACCATGACCTTAGTGCTTCTCTTGAGACACAGTATTGAATTTTAGCACATTTCACTTTAAGAAAAAGTTATCGACTGAATATCCAACCTCATTTTTACTTGAGAGTTTTTACTTATTGTGTAGAGTTAGCTCTTCCCTACTTCATTGTTCTCACTCCAGATCCATCCACAACGTGGGGTCCACTAGGAACAGTTTCTTGAAAGTTATACAAATATTAATTAATTTTTGGTTCAAGTGCTTTGAGTACATGTTTTCGAAGAGTGACGTATATTTTTAATGATGACAGACAATAGATTACATATCTATTGTAAAACATCAATAAAAATAAATATTGAATACTTGTCAAACTGAGAAGAAAAACAGAAAATCCAATAAGGTGAAAGCATTTTCTCCTGGGAAATAAGGACGAAAAAAAGCAGGTCCTCTTCCCTTTTTGGGGAAACTCTCTGCAGCATGGGCTATGGGCCGAGCCTGACACGCCACACCCCACGGAGGAGTGGCTCGGAGTTCCTGGAGCTTCCTCTGCCACCGTGACCGTTCAGCACAGTGTGTTTACAGGCAGCCTCATTAATGGTTCTTTGCAGTTGACCCCTGCTGCACAGGGTATTACCACTCCACAGGCTTCCATCGCACAATTTTCTGGGCATGTCAAAAGCATATGTCAGAGCAGAAAGGGCAGAGATAAACCTTGGAGATTCGAAGAAGTGACACCTGGCTGGAATTCAATTTGTCAGGAAATGTAAAGGTGTGTTGCAAAGCACCAAGAAGCCTGGGCTAGCTTAAGATGACTCATTTGTCGGAGTCTGAAATTAGCTGTAAGGACCCTCTGTGGCAGTGTTAAAACTCTGTACAAACATAATGCTGAAATATTTAAACCCAGTGCAAATCATATTTTGATTCAAGACAATGAATATGCTTAATTAAACTGGCAGTGAAAATGTAAATATTTTAGCTAGTATCGCATTAATGCTAAAACCCTGGGAATTAAATTGTACATTTCTAATCTCCCATAATGATGGAATTCAAAATGTTATTGTTGTGTTTATAACGGAGTCCATTGTTCAGCAGCATATTCATCATGAGACAATGGTTACACATCTAATTCCACAGCAGGGAAAGAATTCAATGGTTCAATATTGCATACAACAACAAGAGATTTTACCAAAAAATCAATACAATGTAATATTGGATTCTAAAATCTGAAGCTGTAGAAAGAGAGAACATATCACAACCAACTGATGTTTCTAATTATAGTCATATTTTATCTTAATGGCTACTGTAAGCAAATTATTTATTAATAATAAAGCAAATTGGCATTCTAACTAACTAAACTAAAAAGTGGCCCATTCAGGGGGAAAATGTCATGCTCTATGTAAGCACTAACAGTAAACAACAACAAAACAGGAACAAAAACTAAGTCAAAACATTACTTTGACTTTCTAAAATGTGTAAATGCGGTTCTTACCAACAAAAGAATCCCCTATCATTTTATATAAAGCCATTTTATATATTTTTAATCTAATGTTGGCTTTGCTCAACAATTTGGCATAAAGACAAACGTGATAACTTGTTATATATGATCCCATTAGAAAAATCAATGCTATCAAAATCATAAAAAAGAAATCTGAAATTCAAAATTTGGTGGTCTTTTGCTGAATTTTCAATACAGTCTGAAGGGCTAGTGGGGGCGGTCAGTATTTTAAACTATTTAATTAAAATGTCTACTTTGTAAGTGAGACAGTGTGCATCTAGCATTGCCAATACTAGACAGCTACCCACATTGCCAATACAAGATTACCTTAAGGGTGTGTCTACTCTTCTCACTTACATGTCTTTTCCTTAATCACAAGTGTGAGAGAAAAAAAAAATCAAATGGATTTTCAAGGAAAATAATTTGTGTGAGTCAGCATTATTAACAGGGCTGAGTTAGTCTCTAATGTGACCCCAGCGATCCCTGCCTGCTTTTTATGTTCTTGTATAATTCCCTCCCCTTGAGTATGACCTGCACGGCATGAGGCAACAAGGATGGGGTAGCATCTCCGAGATACAAAAAGAGGGTGACATTGGCCTGGGGTGCCCTCTCTCACTCTCCTGCTTACGCACTTGAGTGGGAGTCAGTCCCATGTTTTCACCTGTGCTACGCAGGTCTTCACAACAAGGAATGAAGACCGACCTTCAACCGAGGTCCTGAGTAACTACGCCTCGTCAGGAGTCATATGCATGAACCTGCAATGAGGCCACAGCCCCAGCCTCATACTTGAAGGCAAGAAAAGGAAAGGGAAGTCACATGGAATGGTAAGGAAGAAATAAAACTGTCCATATTTTGTGAAAAACGCTTAGAACTAAGAAGCAAGTTCAGCAAGTTTACAGGAGGAAAAATCAATATGTAAGAGTAAATCACATTTCTATATACTGAGTAAACCTGTGGGAACTGAAATTAAAAACAGAATCCCATTTACAGTTGCTTTAAAGAAAACAAAATACTTTGTTTGATAAATCAAAATAGCTGTAGGAATTATATCCTGAAAATTACAAAATTCTGATGGAAGAAATCAAAGAAGACCTAACTAAATATAGAGACAATTTGAAGACTCAACATGGTAAATATGTTCATTCTTTCCAAATTAACCTATAAGTTTAATGCAACTCCTATCAAAATCCCAGCAAGTGTTTTTACATCCTAGACAAGCATATATCAATATTTATATGGGAAGACAGAGAACTCAGAAAAGTTAAAAGAAAAAAAAATGTTTTCATAAGTGGAAATAAAGTGTGAGACATCAATCTATCTGATGTTAGGCCTTACTACACATGACTGCTACGAAGACATTTGGTATTAGTGGAAGAGTGTCACATAGATCAATGAAACAGAACAGAAGACTAAGATGCAGACCCACAAATACGTGTCTAACTGAGACTGACAAAAACACAGAAGCACCTCACTGGATGGAAAATAAGCATTTTCCACAAATGGTGTTGAAGGAACTGGACGTTCACAGGCAGCCAGGGAAGGAGGGAGAAATCTCGACCTAACCGCCATTCCAAACTTAACACAAAATGGGTTATGGGCTAACATTCAGAACACAGAACTGCAAAACTTTTAGAATACGTAAGTTTTAAAATACATAAAAGAAATTCTTTGGGACCGAGGGCTAATTGGCGAGGTTTCAGATTTGCAACCATAAGAAGCATCGAAAAAGAAAAAGTTGGTTAAGTTATACCTCATCAAAATTAAAAAAGCTTTTCTCTGTGAAAGATTCTACAAAGAAGGTAAAATAAAGCTACAAACTGAGGAGAAAAAGTATTTGCTAGCCACATAGCCAAGATAAAAATTGTATCTATAATATGTAAAGAGTGAAAACACAAATGATCCAGTTAGAAAATGAGAAGACAAAACAGTTATTTCACTGAAGAGACTATACAGGTATGAGATAAGCACATGAAAATATATTCAATGTGGTTTGTCATATGAAAAATGGAAATTAAAACCATAGTAATATTTAAATAAAATGTAATGATTATACCATACGCCATCAATGATGTGAAGGAAACAGATCCCTCATTCATTACCAGCAGGCCTGTAAAATACAGGGTTTGGCAGAAGTAACACCCTTTTTCTATACCAAATCTTTTATTACAAAATCATAAGCATGTAATTCTGCAACACAGCAATATCATAATTACATTATAACATAACTACTTTAAATAGGGCGTTACTTGTGCCGCACCCTGTAGAACTGCCGTGTCCAACCTTTCGGCTTCCCTGGGCCTCACTGGAAGACTTAACTTGGGCCACACATAAAATACACTAACACTAAAGACAGCTGATGAGCTAAAAAGAAAAAAAAAAAGGTAGCAAAAAATATCTTACAGTATTTTAAGAATTTGTCTTGGGCAGCATTCAAAGCTGTCCTGGGCCGCAGGTTGGACATGCCTGCTGTAGAACATCTATTCTGGAAAAAATATGACAGTTTCTTTGAAAGAACTAAATGTTGGCTATCATATGGCCACATACTTATACTCTTGGGCATTTATTCCAGAGAAACGAAAACTTATGTTCACCCAAAAGCCTGTATACAAAGATTCATTGCAGCTTCATTTGCAATAGTCCAAATCTGGAACAAACAAAGACCCTACAATGGATGACTAGATATATACACTGTGGTTCATCTGTGCCATGGAATACTACTCAGTCTTACAAAGGAATAGACTATTAATACATGTGAAAATTTGAGTGGATTTTAAAGGAATTATGCTGAGTGATAAAATCCCAAAAAGTTATATATGATTGCATTCATACAACATTCTTGAAATGACAAAATTATAGATGGAGAACAAATAAGTGGCTATCAGGTATTAGGAGCAGAGAAAGGGAAAGAGGTTAGCTGTCACAATAAAATGATACCAGGAGAAATCCTTATTTGGGACTGTCCTATATCTTGATTATGGTTATGGTCACAGAAATCTGTAATAAGATTACACAGAACTAAATACACACACACACACACACACACACACACACACACACATATACACCACAAAGACACACAATTCAGTGTATATAAAACTGCTGAAAGGTGAATAAGGTCAGTGATGTAACATCTATTTCATGCTATTAGGACTATACTAGAGTTAATGCAAGATATTGAGACTAGGAGCAATTTGGTGAAGTTTATGTGAAATTTTCCTCACATTTCTTTAAAATACACATGAATCTATACTTACTCCAAAATAACAGTTAAAATAAAAGTATTCTTAATGATCATAATGACCGTGATCATAATAGCTACTCACCAGGTATTGGGTGCAATGCTAAGACCTTCTAATACATTTTTTTATTGTGAGAACTCATGAAACAGGCACCTGCTATTCATCCCTATTTCACACATAAAACATTGATCTTTTGAAAATTAATAAAATTTGCCTAAGAGTATATAGTTATTAGTAAAAAAGGAGGGATTTTAACTTATGTTAGAGTGACCACAGAGATAAGGCTTGGTTACAACACTGTCATGTGTTATGAAATAAAGCACATTTATTATCTCATATGTCCTTTACATCTATACTTGGCATAATGGCTAGCAATAAATTTATAAATATTTATGACTAGATAAATGCAATCATTAAACCATCAAATTTTATCTTCTAAAGGCACAGACATGATGGTGTAAGGTACATAAAGGGCAAATTCTATGCTTCCTCGAGTCATGGAATTTGGAAAACCAAATAAAAACCTGAGCTTCAGTTCCTTAATTGCCTGACTAGAGAAATGGATGCTTCATATAACTTTTAGATCCTGTCTTTCAAATACGAGATGTCTCAGGCAAGTTTTTGGCATCATGGTTAATTTATGATTGACGTTTTTAATGAGTGTATGAAATGCCAATATTTTGTGCTGTTGATAAACGATCCATATGTTTTACATTTCAGACACTCAGGCAGCTGAATTGACATTCTGTTGTGAAATGTTATGTTCGTAATATGATTCCAAACCCAAGCAGTAGGCTAACCCATTTCCATGAGGGATTTAGAATATGCTCAAGATTTGATTCTTGTTTTCCATCTGAGACTTGGAGTTTGGGAGTATCTAGAATGTACAAAGACAAACATTGAGATAGAGTAATCTTACTCAATAATGGCAAGTGTTCTGCAGAAGAACTAACATTATTTGCTAGCAAAAGGGACTAAGCCAGTAATTTCTCTCAGAGAGCTCAGAAGACCCTCACTAGCACTTCACCAGGGACTTGTTCCTTAGATGCCGAATGTCCCATCAGGACTGTAAGCTTCAAGAGGGTAGGGAACTGGTGTGTTCCTTGACCACACTCTTTCCAGCCTTTAGATAAATGCTTGGCCCAAAATAAAAATTGTTGCATCAACAGAGTGCCTGAAAAGTAACCTAGTGAACTTCACAGGAAAGTACATGAAGATTTGTAACTACTTATTGTATATCTGTCCCAGCGGCTGTGTTTGAACCACATCTCCGTTAGCTTGGAATTAGTATCATGGCCCTGTTTATTCTCATTCTTGAACTTCAATGCAAACAAATACCTGAATACAGTATTTCATATTTCTTTCATTTCCCTTTTCAGAGTCTCCTGCTGATATAATAAACCAATTCATTTCCTAGAAAGTCCTCATTTCCCCCTTAGTTTACACATAGCACAAGATAATAAGGTAATTTCCTCAAGACATCTCTTTATAGTGAGAGCATCAAAAGTCACCTATGCTTTTTTAACTCATTCAAAATTTCATAATTGTACATTTTTTCTTCTTTAGAATAACACCAAATCAAGATATTTTCCCTTTCCTTATCTTTAACTTGAAAACTATGATTAATTTATATACCGTTTAACACTGGAGCATATTATGAAAAACACATGAAAATAACATTTTTTTCTTAGAAATATTATTTTCAAAATTTAAAAATTATCTCATAAGAGGAAACACATTAGTTTTTGTGTTATAGGAGATAGCCATTAATTTATAGTAGATCTAATGAATATTTTATATTAATTCCCTCAGCTCATATATTTATAATTTACCTTTTGTAAGTCTCAGAGTTTGACCAGTCCAATGGCCAGAAGCAGCATTTAAAAGTAAAACCCAGCACCTTAGATCACTGCCATTCTGTGTTAGGTATTCTCTAACTTTTGCCTTTTCAGGAGGTGGTGGCGGCGGCGGTGGGGGTGGGGGGGACTTTCTGTCCTGCAAATGGACCAGACTGGAGACAATATTTATCACTGGCATTGAGTGTCCTCCAAGGTTTACACTATGGTCCACTCTCTCTAGTCGCCCTGTCGTTTTTCTGTATCAGGGCACAAATGTCATTGCAAATAATTAGTTGTCTCAATTTCTATAGCCTGTCAGAAGTTTAGTCCAAAGGATTTCATTCATTCATTCACCTACAGTGTTCTGTTAGACCATGAGAATATAACAGTGATTAGACAGTTATGGTTCCTTTCCAGCAGGATTTAATGGCTTTCTCCTTGATTTATAAGAGTTCATAGCTGTGGTCAGCTTGGTTTTCTCTATGTCCGCTGTACTTACCGTGAACTAATAAGTGCAACGAAAGACTTTTACCACTGAGGATGCTTTGGAGGGGCCCTCTCAGGGCAACTCCACTCTTCACTCAAGATGATGACGTTGATATCCTTCCAGCATTTAAGTTATACGCTTCTTTTCTCTCTCATTCATACAGATGTAGATCATAGATTGATTACATAGGTATCTACTGATTACATATAACATATATAATATATAGCCATCAAATACATTTTATGCATCATTATAATTATTCCCTCAAAAAGATCTTTTCTTCTCCTCTTTCCTCCCACTAGGATCTCATCATCTTTTACATGGATTCGTGCCTTCTTACTTCTTGTTATTTCCAGTTTTTCTCCGCAATTGTTCTTCACATTGCCACTAAAATGATGCAATGAAAACACAAACTTTTCAATAGAAACTTATTGTTTATAAATCAGCCCAAAACTACAAAGTAAAAAACTATTTTCCAGATTCACTGGCTCCATATTCCTCAGCACTCCAGCCCGAACCACACCAGACTCCATTCAGGGTTCCAAATATGTTCTGCTGTTGTTTTTGATCGTGACTCCACCCTCCACACAATCTGTAAGGTACATAAGAGCAAGGGTATGTTTTGTTCATTGTTGAATCTCTAGGACCTAGCACATAGTTGTCTCTCAGTAATATCATTGAATAAATCATTAAATTAAAAATGTGTCCCACTGACATATGCATTACAATTTGTGAATTTATTAATAGTGTTTATATTTTTCTACTAACTAATTTTTTTTACACAAATACCATATTATTGAATAACTTACTTTGATTTATCTCATTGAATTCAAATATGTCTTTGAGTTACTCTTTATTGGAAGGAATAATTTTTTTGAGATTGTCTTTAGCTAGATACAATATGAATTACAATCTGTTTTACTCAAAACTCTGGAGATAGATTCACTATTTGGGGCACCTATTTTTGTCGTTGACAACTCTCAGGCCTATCTTACTAGGCACTGAGCTGTTGTGTTTGGTTATGTTTGTTTTGTAGATATTTGTTTTATTATATTTCTGCATGAATAAATGTAGTTTGTGTGTGTTTTGCTCTTGGAGTGCAGTTACTTTACTAAGATATGGGTCTCTTTTCATCAGTAGAATCTGGTATAGAAGCGATCAGAGTGAAGGGCTCAGGGCAAAACTCTGTGGGTCTGAATCCAGGCTTTAACTTTCATCCTACACTTCAATTTCTGTCCTGCAAAATGCTGATAGTGATGGTGCCCCTTTAAAATGGCTTAATAAGATTAATAATTTGTGAACATTAAATGAGCTTACAGACATAGAGCACTGTGGAAGTTAATGATTATTATTAATGTCAGTTAGCATCATCATTATCAATTTAACCTAGTATATATGGTGAATGCTTACATTAGAAAAGAAATATTTCTTCAACATCTTCCCTTAATTCTTTAGTATTATTCATCATCTACTTTTCCTCCTGGGAGTGTGTTTATAATACTTTTAAAAATTCTTAATTATTTCATCTATGCTATTTCCCTTATTATTTTCATTTTTATCCCATCATTTATTTTTAACTATGGGAACCTTTCAAGTTTCTGTATTAGTTTGGTGTTGATTTGTGTTTTTGTCTGAATGATCCAATATGATATAATGCTTATGGTTTTTAAATTAGAAATACTCTTTCAAATTCAACAAAATTCAAGTCAACAAATGTTTGTTGAGCTCCCACTATGTGCTATATGTTATCATCCCAGGGGCTCTGATCCTCTTCTGATCTCAGATTCTTCTTTGTGTCTGACATCTCTATCGTCCTATAAAAATGCTCTTGATTTCTTCTTAAGAATAAAATTTGTGAAAAAGGGGTTTAATGCAATTCATTACAGTGGTTAAATGTTAATATTTGGAACACCCTTCGAAGGGCAGCCAGCTCATAGTGTCTTGGAAGTAACATTAAGTTTAATAAATTAAAAACCCAAGTAAACAAAATTATAGATTTTCTAGACTTGTTATAATTCTTTGCCATAGGGAGACATTTTTGTTTCTTCATAGCATGCTCTTTCTTTTGCATTGCAACATTTTTTTCTTGTGTAATATGATTTTTCCTTTGTCCCATGTTTAACAGAAAAAGGAATTAACTTTCACATTGTAAACTGAAGTAGGTTCTGCCAGAGATTGTGAGACACACTCATCTGTTCTGTCAATCATCACGAAGGAGCACAGTGAGATTTCCTGCAGCCTGTTGGATTGTTAGAGAGATCTGACTATAGGCAAGGTGTTGAGAGAAGACACAGGAAGGACAGGACGGTTAGTTTTTCCTGTTTGTTGTGGAAGCAGCTGTTCATCACCTGGCCTGGATGCACACCTGAACGGTGGCCCGGATTCCAGGCTTTAAGCTGCTGGCTGGGGTAATCAGCACATGGAGGTCTCGATTCGACGTGTCCTGGAAGGCTGCTGATTTCCCTGATGCAAGGTAGTCCTCACCTTTCAAACTATGAGTTCCACGTCAATCCACATGTGATTTGTGGCAGGCAGATTTGGGGCCATACTGCTCCTCTCGGTCAGCTGTTTTTACCTGTACTTTGCTGGCAGGAATGTCTTCATGTTTTTGGCATGTACATAACATTTTTTTCTGGTTTATAATGCTATTCATTTTCCTATTCCATTGCCCTCTGATTATCTGAAGATGAAACTGAGTTTGGGGCAACTTAGGAACATACGGTCACATTTCACATCACACAAACTAGGAAGTTCGATTCTTCCTGGTATCAAAATAACATTTTGGTGGAATGTCACAGTACTTCACCTTAGTCATAAATGCAATGCAACCAAAATCTCTTCCTACCAAAAAATGGAATGAATTACTAAGGAATGAGAGGATTTTTAAGACAAAACTTGTCCTTAAACACAACCTCGTATCTATTCACCACACACAGATTTAGTTGCATATGTTTCATGTTAATGCCATGTGTTCGTATGAAACTTAAAAAAAAATCATTCTGCCCAGTGTAAATGAAAGCAAAGCTTCGAGTGCCGTATCTTAATTATGAACGTTATGGGTCCAC
Source organism: Lyroderma lyra (assembly GCA_004026885.1). NCBI lineage: Eukaryota > Metazoa > Chordata > Mammalia > Chiroptera > Megadermatidae > Lyroderma > Lyroderma lyra. The sequence goes on from PVJL010002982.1 coordinate 173,319, forward strand.
TGTTTGAGGGCTGTTCTCCAGAGAGTACAAATACGATGAAGTGCATCCAATTAAGTACCAGACTGACAAGAATTCTCTGTGATGCTTACTGGCAACCCTCAGATAACTCATTCAGAATTAGAGCTTCAAGTACTCTCAGAGGCAGCAGGACTCCACTTCCCACTGATGCTGGCACTTCTATCTCTGCAAAATAGAAAGACTGCAACCTCTATTCTATGTGTGTGTGGGTGGGTGTGTGTGGGTGTGTGGGTGTGTGTGTGGGTGGGTGGGGTGTGTGTGGGTGTGTGTGTGGGTGTGTGTGTGGGTGTGGGTGTG